>SWBH01000396.1:0-12539 GCA_024195465.1 Aureobasidium sp. EXF-8845 | reverse complement strand
GGTCCATGGTGTCGGCCAGTGGTCGTGTTTAAGATGATAGATGAAGAATGACATTATACTGCCGACAATGATGCTAGAGACTAGCTGTGCAGCGCGAATCGCATGGAAAGGTACGCGAACTTTATCGTAGCCGTAGAGCTGAGTTCGCGACCGACTCAAGAACAGATCTGAGAGCATTACGGAGGGAGGTGACGTGATATTGTTATCGGGTATAAAAGCGAGTACGCAGATGCGAGCGGTGTGCGACAGGAAGCAGTATGATTAGGTAGGATGAAAAGGACTGTGGCTCGTTTACAGCAAAGAAAACGATTTCGTCACAGACGGTCGCTTCAGCTGGTCGACTAAGAACCTACCGGTCATGAAGGAGGGGGAGGAATTGCCTATGTAGGCGCGCCTATTGGGAGTGGGCTGCAAGGTACGAGGTGCGTCTAAGGATCGCTGCTTTTTTTAGATCACAGTGGCTGAAACCCAAAATACGAGACGGAGGATAAAACTCTTCCGGAAGACCCTCCATCATAGATATGATGCAAGAAGATCTACCAAGTTCTCAGCTTCGATGAATATTGAATAAAACGGTCGGATTTGTCGGTGTAGAACAAACATGTTTGCTGGACGGATGAACCAGAATGAGAAGGTCGCGAGAACGAAGATTAACCATCTGCTTGGCACTATCGAATGCAGGCTTCGGGCATGTAGCTTATTCTCCGATAGAAGACCGCGAAACGGAGACATGTCTTCCTGACACTCGCGCATCAGATGCTGCGACATTCTCTAGTAGCGACTGCATTCGCCTCCGTGTTTGCTGCTTCACGTTACGGCGTACAGGACGTGCATGCGGGAAAGAGGATCTTAGCAAAGGTGAGGGTTTCTGAACATGAGATCCAGCTCTCGGAATAGATATAGTACAGTAAATACAGAGCAGACGAAGCGTAACGTCTATTTGATCTTCTTGGCCTTGAGCTTGATAGTCTCATCGTTGACAAAGATACCCTTGCCCTTGTAGGGCTCGGGCACTCTCCATTGACGGATCTCGGCAGCGAATTGCTTGACGACCTCCTTCTCAACACCCTCGAGTAGAATACGGGTAGGCTGAGGAGTGCTCGCCTTGACGCCTAGAGGAACGCCGAGCTCAATGGGATGTGAATAGCCGACTTTGAGAGATACAAATTCCTGGCCAGGGTACTCTGGTTGTTTTGTGACAGCAGACTTCTCGACAGTCGCACGGTAGCCGACACCGACAAGACGAAGGATGGCAGAGTGGCCTTCGCTGACACCCAGAATGTGGTTTTGCAGATATGCGCGGCAGGTTCCTTTATGATATGTCAGACCAATAGTCCTGGCTCTTTGACATGATGTTTCACTCACCCCACATCTCCCTTTGCTTTCTCTCCTCCTGGTCCAGAATGCTCAGACTGTATGTTCGTTTTGCTTCGTCCGAGATAATGTTCATGTATGCGGGAATGGGCATGGACAGCTTGCCGAGAGGGCCTTCGATGTGGACTGTGGCGCCTTCCTGGGTACGGCTGACTCTGGCACCCTTCTTTTGAACTGGAGCTTCGACAATATGAAAGTTGACATCCGGAGGCAGCGACAGCGGTGCGCTACCGATCTTTGACAGACATGACGACGAGGTAGAAAAGGACGATGATTGTTGCTGGAAGGCTGGTAGGAGAAATCCAGGGATAGAAAGTTCTGCGGAACGGGAGTTTTTGAGCGCGCTGACACAGCGCCGCCTTGCTGGTGTAAACATGGTGTGTGATGTGGACGATGTGTGTATCGCGACGACTGCAACTGGTCATCCTCACTGAAGAAACAAATGCGCGGCGAACCAGCGACTTTCCTCCGCTCTCGAGTGAATCTTGGCACCGTCTCTCTCCGCCCTCTCCGCTCTTTCGTGCTTTCCACTCCTGCATCGCGCTTCACCAACTCGCATTGTCAATAATACAATTGCAAGTCGATCCCAGACTGTTCATCAATTGTCTATTGTGGCAAGTAAATCATCAGAGAAGACTTCTGTCAATTTTCCTTCCTTCTACTCTCTTACACTCCACTTCCAACCTTTCCTTCATGCCACCCACGTCTCACGATCTGAGACCAACAACTTTCCTTCCCTAACCTCGATCATCAACAGAAACATGCTGGCCATGCTACTGTTTTCGTTCGTCTTGTTCCTCCCTTGCATGGGCTTCCAACCAGCCCTCAAGGTTCGCGATCTTGCCTCAGATCTCACAGATCTTTCGGCTATCGAACTCTCTTCCAACAAGGCTCGCATCACCGAAGGCATGCACAACATCATTGAAACCATGCACAAAGTCGAGAAGCTCCCTTCGTGTCAAAAGCTGGCTTCTCAAGCACTACTCAACACTTGCTCCGAAATTGATCATGCTACCAGTCTCGAAACTAACAAAGGTATTGACGTTATGCTCGAACGCTCAAAGTCCATCTATGCCACCCGACTGGCCATTTGCGAATTGATGGATGCCAACGCCAATATTCCTTCCTCCTGTTCACCTTTCAGGCCCGTCGAGCACGCTTCCAAGTTCAATGGTTTCCGCGGTTTCATCGTCAACGGTCGCTTCACCAAGTCCGCAGCTTCACGCAGCTTCGATGACAGCAGAGATCTTGATCAATGCTCGGCGTCACTCTCTTCAAGCCCCGTGTGGTGGACCAGCTACTCCAACGCTCGTCAGAATGCAGTGTTGCTCTGTCATTCTTTGAGAGCAGAGTTAGACAAGGGTAAGTACAAAGACACATTATCTACCGTCATCGCTGACACATAGCAGATGACATGGTTGAGAAGATGAAGCTCGCGTTCGAGGCAGTCATGGAAGCCGCCAGTGTCATGTCCGACACGACCGAGGAGCACCGGGTGTTTGAGGAGCAATGGACTGAGATGGGCCAGAACATGCAAGCCTTTCATCTTGCGCTGAACTCAGATCTTGTCATGCAGAATCGCATCGTTGAACAGTGGGCAAAGTTCCAGAGGGACCTTCACGATCTTGAGGGCAACATTCACAACATGGGCAGAGACGTGGAAAGGGTCCGCGAGGTAGGAAAATATGATTGACGCCATGTCTTCTGACACTAACGAACAACAGGCATCTTCCCACATCACCTCAGATCTCGAGAGTCATCGGGCTCGGGCCCAAGAAGCACAGGCAGATGTGACTCAACACCTCAGCCACGTTTTGGACATTGCTGTCCAGATAGATCGGTCTCACGACAACTCACTTGCAGCCTCGGAGGCCCTTGATCAACAGAATCAAGTATGTGTAAAGACTTCGCCCATGGATGCTCACGCTAACAATAACCAGCAAATTGCATACACGCTGGCTCGTAATGCCGAAACTGCAAGAGCACTCCACCATCAGACCGAGGTCCTGCTGCAAGCCATCTTCACTGTGACCGAAAACGTGACAGACGCCGCAAGAACGGTATCCGAGTTTCAGAACGACATCCACAACCTGCCGACCAAGGTCATCCAACAAGTTTTCGAAGCTTCTCTTGGAAGCTTCTCCTTCAGCTATACTTCGTTCGTCATCTTATCTGTCTTCTGGAGTGTTGGCTTTGCGGCTCTAGACACCTGGGGTCCATTCCGCACGAGAGGCTCGGTCATTGCGTCACTTGGTGTTGCAATCGGTATGTTCTTCTCCGATGCTAGAGTGACCATCTACTGACACCTCGCAGCATCTACCTATCTTGTACATGCAATCCCGCAAGTTGACAATATTCCCTCAGTCAACATCTTGGGCATCTTCGCTATCACCCTCGCTGCAGCTTTCCTCTGTAACCTTTGGTACAAGCGACAGAAGACTTCGAACGAGTCAGTTCTTCCGGACAGTATCAAGATTGAGCCCTAAGCAGTCGATCTCTCTGTCGCACACAGCCTCAACGACGAATATACCCCTGACTTGAGTCTTTTGCACCCGGTCGGGTTCTTCTTGCTCTGCTTACTTCTTCACGGCTATATCCTTACGTTGCTAAGCAAGCACTCATGACACGATCATGAACTTACGCCCATACGAGCTGTACTTTGGCAGTTTATTTCTTTTCTTGCTCGTCGTTTTCAGCCAGCATATGTATTTTGATGCGACCTCCTCGTTCTCAGCATCTTGATCTGGAGGTTATTTACAAGACATCTGCTAGACTTCTTCCTGACGTTTCATTTGTTACGTTCAAATTTTGCTTGATAGAAGCTTTAGCTCGTTCTTAAGTATTCCTACAATATGTTTTCCAAGATCGGCTGTTCTCAGGATGTGCGCGAAAACGGTTAACGGATCAGATCCGCCTGGTCATACTTCTCACGTGTAGTAGACACAACGCTAGCTCGTGACCCTCCATATGTATACGTGCGTCTCCTGAAGGAAGAAGCAGACGCAACACGGTGTAGGCATTGTACACATCTCGATAGCCACGACCTAGCATTCCAACAAAGCAGAATTCGTCGCTTGAAATGTCCACAAGCGGGCACGCCAATGGCAATGATGCACATTTGAACATGATCAGCCCACAAACAAAATGGTGGGGTGAGGATATTTTGATCGTCCCGTCGACGTCCTCAACATGAGTGTGACAGGGTTGACAAGGATGATGAACTCGAGGCAAATTTGCGGGCCTGATCGGAGGGTTTCAGGCTGCCTACACCCTGCTACACTGTCGACGTTTGCTACATAAGATGTTGATCGTCCTCGACTTTTACCGCCATTAGATTATCGTTTGTCTCAATCACTCTGGTGCTTACAATCCATCTAGAACTCAGGTATGTTCAAAGCTGACCTCGGTGGTTCATTTCGATCTTCTGACTCGCAAACAGACGACTATACCACCTTCTTTGTATCATACATCGACTTGAACAATTTGCTCCGAGTCAATTTATATCATCAGTCGAGAAGCATCTTTACACACGCCATCGTCAACTGCACCATGGCATACGAAAACACAGTACCCATCGCCGTCATTGTTGGCTTTGTCACATCAATCATCCTTCTGATACTCGTGTTGCGCTGGCTCAGGCTCAAAAACAATCAGAAGAAAGCCATACAGAAGGATCTCGAGGCTGCTAAATTAAAATCATCGGGGTTTGACGATAAAGCTTGGGATGCTTTGACACCAGTGGCGAGCCCACAACATGCTCTGTATTATGCAAATGCGAGAGAAAACAGAAGCCTGATGAATGGGTATGCTGCAGAGCAGAAGATGGACAATGAGTGGAGAGCTGCTAGGATGGCTCGAGGCCATGCATGAGAGGTACATCGAGTAGCAGTCAGACTTATTAGATAACGAAATCATGACATTGGTGCGACTTGTTTGAAAATGCTTCTCAAACTCCCTCTTGTGTTAGAAGCATGTGGAGGGAAACATGTCGAGATCCGAAGTTTGTTGAAACATGCGACGACTGGGGGATCTTCGGCGAAATGGGGTCGTGACTGCGGGCAAGATGCGAGTCAACTTTGAAACCTTCAAGGTGTTTTGTAACAGGTTACCAAACCACTTGGATATTGTCATTCATTGCTAGGAGACTGGAACAGACCTACGACTATATCACTGTTTGCCTGGAGGGGTTGCGCACAAAGAGAATGACGTCCTACGAGGACAGTGTCACCGGCCATGCGTACAGCACTCTGCTGCGCATTGGGTTGCCCGCCTACACCATGCACTTCAAGAGCCCGACATATATGAGAGAGTCCATGCTGGAGAGACTGGACAGGACTGTGTGCAAGGATATCCTCAAGGCTTCGGCCCAACAGCCCGAAGTCAGGTTAGTCATATGTACGCCTTCTTCATTCGCCCTGTTCTAATGCGCCTGCTTCTGTACAGAGAAGGTCTAGGTACCGACGATAATGTTTGGAAAGACATGGTCACTTTGTTCCGCGCCGCCATCCCTTCGCTCGAACGCCGCTCTTTTGCCGTCTGGGATCCTTCCGCCGTCGACTACGAATCTACCTCTGGTGCCCTCATCGCTCAGAATTACCCTGGTTTGTGGAAAGATCTTGAGAGACTCAACGACCTAGTCTCAATACTACGTAATACCTTGACTATTGGAGAAAAGGCCCAGGATCTGGCTGCCGAGTGCACCTTTGACCAAGAAATATTCAGACTGATCAACTGTTGCGTGCGAGTCACGGCAAGAGGTTTCGATGGCGATGCTGGTACTGGTGATGAGGAAAAGTGGCAGTGGATTGTGAATGCATACAAGAAGTTGCTCATCACTTCTCTACAGTTCCTGAACAATTTGGTCGCTCGCAACGAACGCAGGAAGCTGATGCTGTGGGTTGCTCTGTTTGACAATTCGACCGAAGGTATTCTGGCTGAAGATGGCGATGATACCACTGGAGGTCAACCTGCTCTCGGCGAGATGCCCAAACCACCTGTTTCTACTGGCGATATTCTGGTTGCGCTCGGCGAGACAAGCAAAGCTACTTACGACGCTGCACAAGACGCCTTGCATGCAAAACGATTACTGGCGAACAAGGACCAAATGAAACCACCTTCAAGACCTGTCTCGGGTTACGTCCTCTTTGTCAGGCAACATCAGGCAGAGACCAGGGAAGAACTGGGCCCAACCGCAACTCCAGACAGCGTCGCAAAAGCACTTGCTGCAAGATGGAGTCTATTGTCTGACAAGGAAAAGACAACTTTCAACAAACAATACGACGCCCTTGCGCAACAGTATGAGAAGGATATTGCCGCTTATCAAGATGCCCGACGTCTCGCACAGGCCGAAAAGGACAAGTATGACAGAGCGCATGCTGATCAAGTTGCTGCACGCATCGCGCACATCGAAGAGCAGCTTGGTGATCGCATGAAGCCTGAGGGCACTAAAGTCGCTCCTATGGAACCTCCAGTATACAACGCAGACGGAGCTATCGCATTTCCGGATGAGAAGACTTCCACAGGACCTAGACCGGTCGCCGAGGACGATTACAAGATGATGTTCACCGCCTCAGCTGGAGCCAAGATCCTCGAGAGCGGCAAATCAGAACTCATGAAACGACTCGAAAACTATCCTGTTCCGCCACAGCAACACCAAATCGCAAGTCCGGCATCGCCAATCGCTTCTCCAGCTTCACCGGTCTATGAGAATCGAACGGACGAGGAAGACGTAGGCTTGGACGAAGAGAGTGAAGAAGAGGAAAGCGAAGACGAAGACGAATATCCTGGTTCCAGCGAGGATGGACGTGGTCTCTTGACTGACGTTCCACTGATACTGGGTCCATCGGAAATCGAAGTCTTGCCCATGATCGTCATGTCTGGAATTGTCCCACCCGCAAAGTCAACACAAGCTGGCACCTCAACTGAAGAAACCAACGCCATCGTCAATATGCATACGGTCAGATGTCACTTGCTACTGGCTCAAGACAATGGCAAAAACTTGTTGAGAGAGCTCTTGATATTCGTTGCTGCTTGGGATCTGCGAGAGGAAGAGCTATACTTCAAGTTCATGGTCAAGATCATGGAGGCGATTCTGGTCAACGGCCTGATGCCCTATGCATATCACGCCTTCCGGGACAAGTCCAGGTCCAAGGACATCATCTCTCCAGCTCAAGCAGTCATCATGAAGCTGCTTACCAATATCTTCAGATCAAGAGCCGAGGCTTCCAAGACGAACCCACAACCTAGTGATTCGTACCCATTGAGAGTTGACGTCCATATTGTTAACTTCATCTTTACCGAATTCCGCCAGCATATCATCCCGCAAACATGCGCGCTCATCTTCCTGCAAGGCAAGATTCACCAGAATTTGGCCTCGCCCGAAGACTTCCCACTCAATTTGTGGGACATGGAGCGTATGTACGAAGGAGTGTACCAATACCTTGAGTTCTTCGCCGTGCTTACCGAAGAGAGCATTTGGAAGGATGTCATGGCACAGTGGGAAGTCGCGAGCGAGCTTGTGACATTGCTCAAAGAGCTTGAAGCTGCGATTCCTAAACTCGGCCCTGGAGGCACATCACATGGACCTATACCAAGACGTCCAGTTCCTCACCAACAGAACCATAACTACCAGCCACCTGCGCACAACTATCCGCCTCCGCCAGCACCACCGCAGAATCTCAAACCCCTGCCTATCAGTGTGGAACGACCATTCGATATGTCTCCGGATCTAGCCAACACTCTTCCACCGCTTCCCATCCCACCGACCGACGCGAGTGTCCAACAACCCAACACGACGATCTTCGAAGCCGAGACTCCTCTAGCCTACCCAGAGGACCCACAAGACGAGCCTTCGGACTTCGAATGGCGCAATCTCAAGAAACTGACCGTTCTCGTGCTATCGTCTTTAATTTGGAAGAACCGCAAAGTACAAGATCAAGTTCGCGAATACGGAGGGTTGGAAGCGCTGGTCGGATGCTGCCGCCACGATGAACACAACCCATACATCCGCGAACACGCCATCATGTGCCTCCGCTTCGCCGTCGAAAACAACGAAGCCAATCAATCCGTCATCAAAGACATGGCTGGTCTAGCCGCAGCAGGCGAAGCCCGTATGCCTACTTACGCCGAAATTCCCCATGGCAAACTCACTCATCCTGACCAGCTCATCCCTTTCCAAGTTCCTCCTGTGCCTCAAGAAGTGTTGGACACTAATGGCTACGAAACTTTTATGGATGGAAAGGGCCAAGTGGGGTTGAGAAGGAAGGATGTGGGTGGTTCTTCAGGCCCGCAGAAACCGAGACCGCATCCCAAGATGACTGCGGAAAAGGCTGCTGAGCTGATGCAAACTGCCCTTCGTGATCTTCCTCTTGGCGACAAGATTCTTTTGGATAAGGAGAAGAAGGAAGCACTTGCCAAACTAGACAGAGCGTTTTCCTAGAGTTATCACGATCTGGACATCCACCTCTCTTTGCGCAATCAGGAAGTCTCGCAGCAAGTTGCACAGCAACAAGTCGTGATTTCCATCCACAAACAAGATGCTCTACCCAATCTTGTGGAAGCACTTGCAAAGTTGGACAGAGCGATTTTCTGGAAGCATCATGATCTGACCATCTACCTCTCTAAGCGCAATGAGGGAGGCTCGCAACAAGTCTCACAACAACGAGTCGTGGTCTTCATTCATAAACAAGACATTGTCTCCAATCTTGTGGAGCACGGGATCTTGACTCGATATACCAGTGACAGGTGTCCAAAGTGTTTCGAGATGACACGGCACTGTGTCTGTGTGAGATGTCTACGGTGTCGGATAAATCGGACCAATTGTCTATGTCCTTTGGGTCCTACTCATGAGTAATTCATGAGACAGATGATTATGACGTAAACTGTCGCTCTTTTTGGATATCTGCGGTCGTTTACCAGTGGACGTAAAATCTATAGATGAGATTAATCCAGACGTTTGTTCTTCGAGAAATTGTATTTTCTTGTTTTTTTTTTTTGCACGGTGACCCTGTCTTACTCAAGACATCATTTCTTATTTATGCAAACTCCTTCTTGCTATAGTTTCGTATTCGCGCCAAATACAAAGACTATACATGAGTAGTTGTAACATGAGTATTGGGAACGAGCTTCAAATGATGAAAAAACTGGTTTTCATTTCACAAAAATAGTTTGAACATTAACAAATTGTGTCATTAATTCATAGAACAAACGACAGAGAAAGTCACCCCCACTCGCGCCACCCGAAACAGGATAATGATTTTAGGAGATCACCACCACATTGTTTCTGTCAGAAGTGCTTTTGGTATCAAAAGGTTTCAAGAGCATGTGTAAGTATTCGTGATATTCTACTCTGACTCTGATGGATGAAAAGTTCAGTGGATGAGCCTATCACTTTCAAATTGTACTCCCCCTCCTGTAGAACTGGGATATAGATAAAGATAAAATGCCCCAGACGTTCTTGTGTTTGATTCAGCTCAGTGGCGAGAATCGTGGATGAGTATTGAAGTGATGGATATGATTTTTATGTTTACAGCAAATGCCAAATGCCAAAAAGGGACAGCTATAAAGCTATAACAATTGAATAAAAAGTGGGTTTATGATAAAAGTACAACAGAGAAGGGAACGAGCGACAGCTCACTGCTCTCCACTCGCTCCTTCCGTGAGAAAGAATGATGAATGATGGTTAAGAATGGAAAGGTCAAATCCGTTATGCAAAAACAGACAGAAAGCAACAGAAGATCGCACAATGCTCTTTATCGTACACGAGGTCGATGACTTCGATCCCTTCCATTCTTGTCCAGTCTTCCCCTGCGACTCTTGTCTGGAGGAGGAATGTATTTGACATCTTTGAATGCCCAGTCCAAGAAATTGAGCATGTATGAATCCACGTGTGCAACTTCTTCCTCGTCTGTATCCTTGTCTTCCACATCCATTGGATCAGCTGGTTCGGCGGGAGTAGGGGGAACACTCGTCTTCGGTGTCTTGGACTCTCTGCTTTGATTTGCTGTGGGATTGTTGGTGTTGTTGTTATTGCCGCCGTCAAAGTCAAAGTCATCAGCTTGACCTTCTTTTTGTTGGGCGTGAGCTGCGGCGACATCTTCTGCGTCTTCGACTGCTTCGAGCACTTTTTGGACGTTGTGTTCGCCGACATTGTTGCCAAATACTCTTTCCACAGCGGCGCCTGCAAAGGCATCACCCATAGTTTCGTCGTCGACGCCAGCGGCAGGAGCGTTGAAGTAATCGGTCGTGAATTCTCCTTCTTGGATGACGACTTCATCAAGCAAACGCTTCTGATTGGACTTGCGCAGAATGTTAACTTCGATCGTGTGTTCAGAGACGAACTTGTAGATGTGTACGTCGCGCGTTTGTCCGATACGGTGGGCGCGATCTTGACACTGCTTATCCATTTGTGGGTTCCAGTCGAGATCGTAGAAGATAACAGTGTCTGCACCAGTCAAATTCATGCCTACACCTCCTGAGCGTGACGAGAGGATAAAGACGTCGATACGGGTGTCGCGGTTGAAACGCTCCATCATGTCTTGACGTTGTTCGATCTTTGTGCTGCCGTCGAGACGGAGATAGCGGTATCCATGGATGTTCAAGAACTGTTCAAGGATGTCGAGGACGGAAGTCATTTGCGTGAAGATTAATGCGCGCGACCCGCGAGACTGAAGCTCACGTAGGAGATCTGCAAGGCGTTGTAACTTGCCGCAGTCGTATTGAAGTAGACGTTTGTCTGGGAATGCGATGGACAGGCGCACGCGTGATTCGTGGAAAGCATCAGGCTCTGGTGATTGAGAAATCGACTGAACATTGTAGATGGTGTTGCGCGGAACCATGTATGGCAGGATGTCAGAAGCCACAGCATTGGGAGTGATGCAAGCGAACTTGCGGATGAGAGTATTCATCGCTGCAGATCGCTGATCGACGCTCTTGACCATGTTGTGAATCAGAGAAGAAGAGTCGAGGTACCATTCTGAGTGCAGAACCATGTCTCGTGGGGGTGATTGTCGTAATCGATCTGTCGTGTAGGTCGTACATCTCTCAACAAGATCAGTGCCGTACACCGGTGCAAACTCTGTCCGTTGTTCGGTGAGGAAAGCACATTGGCGCAGACGATTCAACTTCTCCATCGCTGTCATGTGGTTCTGTTGACCAATGACTGAAGTGAATGAAGAACTGTCAAGAGAGTTGGTACCTAGCCTCTCGACTTCTCTGCGCACAATCTGGTCCATTGCCCTGCTGGCTCTGAGTTGCTTACTGCGCTTGACATGATACCTCGACCTCGACTCTCGGCTTGTCAAGTTGAGACTCAAGAAATTCAGGTCCAGCACCTCATGCGGGTCTTTGTAAAGCATCTTCCTCCGTAAGAAAAGGTCTGTAATCTCAAAATCCGCTGCAATAGACCGAGGTTGACGTGTGTAAGGCTTCTTCATGGCATACGAAGTGACAATGGGACGCTCTTCGAAAAGATCCGGATGGTTGCACACTTTTCGCAGTGACATCAGGGCCTGCGACACACTGATCATATTGCCTGACGTCAACTTTGCCTTGGTGTCGGACAGACCCATGAACGCATCGTAAAGCTGACGCTGTCGTTTGGACAATCTGCAAATCATTGTATGCTCGTATTTGCCTGGGAGTTGTTTCTCGACTGAGGACTTGAGACGGCGCAAGAGGTAAGGACGAAGCGAGTGGTGCAACTTATTGACAATGTCTTGAGCTTCGTTACCAAGCTTGCTCTTGCCGTCAACAAAGATCTCGTCAACAGGTCTGCGGAACCACTCTGTGAACTCTTCGAGATCACCCATACCTTGACCGTCTTGACCAGCAGTCAGGAAAGTAAGAAGCGACCATAACTCGATGATACTGTTTTGAAGAGGTGTACCAGTCAACAAAAGACGAGCATGTGTCTTGAGTCTGATCATGGCTTGATAGCGCTGTGAGTTGAAGTTCTTGATATTGTGAGCTTCATCCAGAATCATGTAATGCCATTCTGGGACTCTAATGGCTGGAAGATCCTTCAAGATGAGTTGATAGGAAGTGATGACAACGTTCCAGATATCAGGGTTGCTCCAACCTTTGCGCTTTTGCGCTCTCTCTTCAACAGAACCATAATATGACAGGACTTTGAAGCCCGGCAAGAACTTCTTGAACTCCATTTCCCA
>SWBH01000395.1:0-12556 GCA_024195465.1 Aureobasidium sp. EXF-8845 | reverse complement strand
GTCGTCCGTCGCGGCTGCCGATTTGACTGCAACTACTTTCTTATCGCTCCTTCCTTTTTCGACTTGCACTGTTCATATATTCGCCCTTCTATCCCAGCAATCGTCTTTCCTATAGACTCATTCAATCGGAATATTCTTCAAAATGACGACTCTCACGAACGCCTTCTCCCACTCCTCCCATGACACGGCCATCATTGTGCCTGGAAAAGAGCCTCTGACCATTTCATACGAGCAACTCACAGCCGACATCCTCTCCTTCCAACTGAAGCTCGCTAAACTCGGCATCACCCCTGGCTCGGCAGTCTCAATCGCTCTCCCCAACACATACCCCTTCATTGTTGCTTTCCTCGCAACTGCATGGCAGCGTGCCATTGCCGCTCCTCTCAACTCTGCCTACAAGCAAGCCGAGTTCGAATTCTACATTGATGATCTCAAGTCTGCTCTCGTCCTCGTACCCCAAGGTCTCGCAGACGGCCCCGCTGTCAAGGCCGCTACCAAATACAATGCTGCCGTTGCCGAGTGCTACTGGAATGGAAAAGAGGTCGTCCTGGACATCAAGAACGAGGGCAAGCTGAAGGGCAAAGGAGACAAGCCTCTCGAGCTCGCTCAGCCTGACGATGTTGCTCTGGTTCTCCATACTAGCGGCACCACTGGTCGTCCCAAGGCTGTCCCTCTTTCACACAAGAACCTCACACGCACAATGTCCAACATCAAGGCAACTTACGAGTTGACCAAGGCCGATCGCACCATGCTGGTCATGCCTCTCTTCCACGTTCACGGTCTTCTCGCGGGTTTCCTTGCTCCTCTACTGTCCGGCGGTTCCGTCGTCGTGCCAGCCAAGTTCTCAGCTTCAGACTTCTGGCGTGACTTCCAGACTCACGAGGCAAACTGGTATACCGCTGTACCCACCATCCACCAGATCTTGCTTAAGAGCCCTACCCCTTCTCCTCTGCCGAACATTCGCTTCATTCGTTCTTGCTCTTCGCCACTATCTCCCAAGGTCTTCCATGAGCTCGAGAAGACCTTCAAGGCCCCTGTTCTTGAAGCCTATGCCATGACTGAGGCTGCTCATCAAATGACTTCTAACCCTCTTCCTCACAAGGGCAAGCGTCAACCTGGCTCAGTCGGTGTTGGCCAAGGTGTCGAAGTCAAGATTCTCGATGGCTCAGGCAAGGAGGTTCCTCAGGGTTCGGAAGCCGAGATTTGTATTCGCGGTGAGAATGTCACTACTGGCTACCTCAACAATCCCGAAGCAAACAAGACCTCCTTCACAGCCGAAGGCTTCTTCCGCACTGGCGACCAAGGCAAACAAGACGCCGACGGCTACGTAATCATCACAGGCAGAATCAAGGAGCTGATCAATAAGGGTGGTGAGAAGATCAGTCCCATCGAACTCGACAATGTCATGGCACAACATCCTGCTGTATCAGAAGCCGTCAGTTTCGCCATTGAAGACGATATGTATGGTCAGGATGTTGCTGTCGCCATTGTTCTCAAGGATAACCAGAAACTCCAGCCTGCTGACCTCAAATCATGGATGGGTGAACGCGTTGCCAAGTTCAAGTTGCCAAAAAAGGTCTTCTTCACCGATGTTATGCCCAAGACTGCCACAGGCAAGATTCAGAGACGTATGGTTGCTGAAGCTATGCTCAAGCAAGAATCTCCCAAGGCCAAGCTCTAGGGTTTTACGAAATGTCAAGTCTGCTGTGTATATATCACGTATATCTCTGTCACGAATCTAATGGAAAATTGGTATTGTACTCTTTACATAGTCCTCTATACGTCATGGCCGTATCCCGTACACTTTTGAGATCGACGCAGTGACGATAATTCGCTTGCTAGAAGAGGTTGGGTTTCGCTCTTGTAGCCGGAACTAGTCGAGATTTGAAGACACTTATTCGATAAAACTCTGAACGGAGTAAGTGCATCCTGATAGGCTCCAAAGGACACTCCTATACTCTACATCTGCCAACATCAATCGAAAACGACCTTTGCTCAAGCCAAACCTACCATCTTCAGTGAATCGTTCCACAAACGTCCCTCCTTCTCAGCATCAAAAGTATGCGGCACAGTACCCCACCCCTCCGCACTATGATCATCCTCACCCTCAGGCGCATCCTCACATTCAGCTAAATACCTTCCACCCTTGTTCTCCCACTCTTTGGCCACAGCAGCCCAAACGGTCGTAGCAGCACCTTGCTCTACGTTCTTCATAAGTTTGCCCACTGCCTCGTTTTGAGCCCAGGCTTCCATTGTAGCGGCATCCACGTGTTTCATCAACGGTGTGCCGATGAGACCTGGATGTACGGCTGTAGCGTGTAGGTGTTTGCTGCCATAGCGACGTTCGATTTCGTTGGTCATGTAGACATTTGCGGTTTTGGATTGTCCGTATGCGACCCATGCGTGATAACCTCCATTCTCGAAATTGTAGTTGCCAGTCTCATTGACAGAAGCGATACGGTGAGCAGAGGAGGATAGATTGACGACTCTAGAGGAAAAGCTGTCGGTTGCGTTGGCTAACATGGCAGGCTTGAGCAGTTCGAAGAGGAGGAAGTGGGCGAGGTGGTTGACGGCAAATTGCATCTCGTATCCATCCTTTGAGAGTTCGAGGTCGGGGAGGGCCATGATACCTGCATTGTTGATGAGGATGTTGACTTTGTTGTCAGTGACCTCAAGAACCTTTGCAGCGGCGGCGCGAACACTGTCCAAAGAAGTGTTATCCATGGTCACATATTCTGCTTCAGTGCCGGGTACAAGTACATCCTGCAGAGCAGTCTTGGCTTTGTTGATATCGCGGGCAATGAGGATGAGTTTTGCTCCAGTGTGAGATAGAGCTCTCGCGGTCTCGATGCCTAGACCAGAGGAGATACCGGTGATGACGATGACTTTGCCAACGAGCTTTCCTTCCACGCCTTCGTCTTTGATGATTTGGAGAGCGGTAGGGCGAGCGTCACCGGGACCAGCAGGAGATGCAAAGGCTGAGGCGTAGCGAGACATGTTGTTTGATAGCACTGATTGAGGTTTGAAGGAAGAATGAACGGAAGTTGGATTGGCTGTGTTGGATGTCTGGTCGAAAGCTGGGAAAGAGATGTTTTATACGTTTTCGAGGGCATGACCTTCGTCCTTCGCTGTCGAAGTCTTTACATACCGTATCTACCTACGTATCGCTACTCAGCCAAGCCTTTTGGCGAATGAACACTTATCTCCGTCAGAATATCGGTATAGACACCCAAGAATGACGGATTGACTTGCGGCGTTAAGGACTCGAACCCCCACAAGCTACTCGACCGGGAGGTTTGTTGCACCGCACATTTAGCAAGGCACGTCCTCCAAGTTTGGTGCTCGTCAACGATCAGAGTTCTTGCCCTAATGGACACGTGAGAAGTGGATGGTGAATAGACGAGAAGTGAAGCTTCAGATTTCCCGGACGGGAAAGATTGCTTCCGGGAACAGTCAAAGCTTGAGTTTGTATGGGCAAAACGGGGCGGACGAACTTCATGCCGACTCCAGCTGCTCCGAATGCTTCTAATGTTAGAGGTCAGTAACCAAGACCAAGCCCTAGGCAACCTTTGCGAACATTTGTTCCTCGTTGTCACACCAATAACATCAAGTATCAAATGCGATTCTCAACGCAAGAGCATGGTCACTCCGGAGTCGAGCAACTTAACGATTTGTATTGCCACAGAGATGGCGATCAAGTTGTGAACCTTGATCTGGACTAGGGCGTGGATGATGTTGTATTATCAGGAAGACTCTATTACATACAGATCAGGATGGCTCAACGATCGAATTCCAGACCTTTTGGAAAACCTTCGCACAATCTATCCATCTGGCACGTCGAGACGGCACCTGAGAATGCATCCGTAGCGATTACTCACTTTCAGTATCCTCCTCAAGAAATGTTGAAAAAGTCATGTGCTCACAACTGGCGCACCGGATCTCTTGAATGCGCTCCTTCTCAAAGTATGGCGGACCCTGCCCACGATTGAAAGGTCGGCATCTCCAGACCTGAGTCACCGTCGTGTACAGATCGGCTAATCTGCCGGCCGGTTCCAAAGTGTCTCGAAGGTATGATATGTTACGTGCACGCCAACTTTCGCAATGAACATGCTCAAAAAGCAACCTCAGGGTTTGCAACTGAGGTACGTGCGCACGCCAACCCGACAGAAAGTGAGATATGAGATCAACAACTTCTCGATCGGTCCATACGGGATGCCACGAAGAATCATCTACAGGGATCGTCTCGAGCTCGAGCTCGAGCTCGTAGTTGAATGGACTCATGATGTAGTCGTGGTTCAACCAAAGTCGTGTAGCGTCGTCGTTAAGCCAGAGACGCCGCAAGGACGGAGGCAGCGAGTTAGCCAGTGTTTTCGAAGAGTCCTTGTGGACGAGCAATTGAAGTGGTGCATGCAACTCAGTAAGGGACTCGAATCGTGAGAAGTCAATGCTTCGCAAGTTCTGATTGCATCTCTCCATCGGTGGGACTATGTGGATGTGGAGTGTCACGAGCGACCTTTGGACAATGTTGAGAGAGCTTAGGAGGATCTGGGTTTCTACCAGTCTTTCGCTCAGTCGATCTGGTGTGTATGGAGCGTCTTGTAACGTGAGTCGATCACGCGAAGGAGATGTGGTCCAGTAATCGTACTTGAAGTTTTGCAAGCGAGGACAGACTTGCAGCAAACGTGCCAGATCGTGTCCGTTCAGGAAAGTGAAGACAAGTTCGAGCGTCTCTAAGCAGGTTGTAAAGGCACCGCAGGTCAGAAATCGCTGGAAATCATGACTGCGAGGCTGAGGAAGGTTCAATGAGATAGAGCGGATCCTTGCAAGCTGAAGCAGCAGCAACTGTGGGAAATCATCGCTATGTGGGAGAGGGGCCCTACCACAACCCATCCAGACTGTCGCGTCGGTGACACCAACGGTGGCGGCATCGAGGTGTCGCAGGGTGCGTTCGAGAAGACGAGGGCCAAGGATTTGTAGCGAGTCTTGGAACCGATTGCCCAAATTAAGTGAGCGAAGTCCAGGTAAACACACTAACAGAAGAGCTGCAAAGGCATGAGGGCATCCATTGTCTAACTGACGAAGCCATCCAGCTTTTGAGAGATAAGAATCGCAGGGCAATCTAGTCTCGATGATCCGACGCTCATGATTCGAAAGACCTGTGTGCTGAGGAGTGGTCCAGATGGAGCGCGGTACGGGACCAGTAAGGCGAAGGTGACAGACTAATTGAGCCAAGTAGGGTGAGCGGATCAGTGTCTTGATGAGGGCGAATAATGAAGGCCACTTCTCGGTAAGACAACGTACGCGCACTAAACATCGACCAAAGGGAACGATATGCTCTCGCCAACTCAGCGTATCGTGCCCTTCAGGCCTACACGTCCCGACCTCCTCACAAAAACAAATACCCGGCCTCGAGACATCTGCAGATCGACAACAAATCATGATGGGCCGACTCCATGTGAGGTCTATGGTCTGATAAAGGATCGCAACAGCCTGAGCGTGCCATGATTTTGATACCAGAGCGCAGGAGGTGAGTTGGTGGTGCGGGACGAGCGAGAAGATTTGAGTAAAGACCTCAGTAGGTAAATCCAACGAAAGAACCATACCACCTTAGGAACTCCGAGGAAAATAGTCCGGAAGTCGAGTCTATAACTGGATTGAGCTGGCAGATTATTGATTGAAGATTGTATGTGGCACTCTTGAGTCAAGATAGGGCATCATCGTGGTCAGCCTGATTGATGAAACCTGCCTGCCACTGTACAGGGCGGCGTGGCTAATGACCAAGACATCGTGAAACACATTCAACCATAGAAATCTGGACTACAAGACTGCATCTGCGCGACTGAAAGATGTAGAATGCATTGGAAACGATGAAGTTGGCCATCCTCACCCGAAAGGCGGAAAAGTAAGCACATGCACAGACCATCATCCAAGCTCGAGAGAGCAGCGTTAGAAATCAATGAACAGGAAGAGCTTGATGAATGCCAATTCAACATACATAACTAGAGTTGTGTATCGAATCAAAGTCCAGAGCGTTAAAGCTCATAGCTTGCTAGCCTTCCAGACAGGCTTCCTCTTCTCGACAAAGGCCTTGACGCCTTCGTGAATATTCTCCCCCTGCAAGAGCTTCGGATACGTCTCTGCAATCAACTTCTTAGTCGCTTCATCCGCTCCCAAACCTTCCCATGCTAGATTGACACCCTCGCGACTGACAATGACAGCATCTGGGCTATTGCCCGCAATTTCCTTGGCCACAGCCACACACTCCTCCAGCACATCTCCCTCAACGACACGATTGACCAGACCCCACTCGCGAGCCTCCTCGGCCTTCAACACACGACCAGTCAAGGCCATCTCCATGCCACGCTGCTTACCCACCACACGTGCGATACGAGGAAGGGCTCCCGCGATAGCTACAACACCACGTTTGACTTCTGGGAGAGCGAAGGTGGCTGTAGAAGAGGCAAAGACCATGTCGCTGTTGATGGCCATCTCACAACCTCCACCGAAGCATATACCATTGACTGCTGATATGACTGGCTTGCGTCCACGACGGCGTGACAGTCCTCCAAAGCCACTTGATGGCATTGGACGCTGTTTGCCAGATGCATTTGCTTGATTCCATTCTGATATGTTGTGTTAGTCATAGCGCTTCACGGTGATTGCAATAAGTCATACCCTTCAAATCAGCGCCTGCACAGAATGCTCGACCAGTGCCTGTGAGAATGCCAACACATAGCTTGGGCTCTGCGTCCAACCACTTCCATACCGCATCCAGCTCTTCATTACCCTCTCCACTAATACAGTTGAGTTGTTTTGGTCGATTCAAGGTAACAACCAATATCTCTGGTGTTGGATATGACAGAATGCAGTACTTGGTCGTGGGTGGTGATGTGCTGAAAGCTGGAACTTTTGGTACGGGAGCCATGGTGAGTACGTGTTTCTTTGAGATAGGTTTGGTGGTAAAGCTCATAGATCAAGTTGTGTTACAGATGCAGACAGACGTATCACTTGAATGCGGTGAGGATGGAAGAGAGTCGCCGAGGTGACTCTGTTTAGGGCTGGCTGCGGGGTGACTGACGATCACAGCCGAGGGACGACTTTCATCGACAATACTCCGCCGGGGTTACACGCCATCAAGGTATCGAGCGATGATGTCTAAAATCTTGTTACAATCTGCGTATTATAGTGCGACTGCTTGATCGCTGACAAACAATATTACTCGCTGGCAGCCATACCCTTCAACAACACAAGCAAGCCGTATGCGCCAGGATCTGGTACACCTCTGGTCGCACTCTCGTCCAAGTACGTACTCCTTCCAAGCTTGGCCTCGAGGTTTTTTGTGGTTTCCACTCCTTTCTCTGCTTCGTTGAGAGCTTCTGCAATGTTTCCCGTCGACTTCAACACTTCGACGAAAGGAATTAGACAGTCCAACATGGTTCTGTCACCAAGTCTTGCTCGCGTGTAGTTCAGCAACTGGTCCAGAGCAACTGACAATGCCTCTGCTATAGTCTGTGTCGAAGCCAGAGCCGAAGACAGCGACGTCAAGAAGATACAGTACAACGCTCCAGATGTGCCTCCCATGTTGACTTCAAGGTCACGCACAAGCTCGCTCAGTGTCTGAGGCAGCTCGGAGAGATCCTTGTTTGCAATAAACTTGAGAACTTGTTTTGCGCCGTCGCGGAGAGTGTAGCCGCAATCGCCATCACCAACAATCTCATCATATCGAGTGATGGTCGCCTCTTCCTTGATCACGGCGTCACAGCCATTTTCGATACGGCTACGGACTGCGTGGTCATTGAACTTCATGAATCGCGAGTCAACCTTTGTCAAATTGCTGCCTTCCGTGGCTTCATCGGCGAGCGGGTTCGTCGGTTCAGGTTGAGCCTCCAGATCTTGCTTGAGAACCGGACAGGCTGATATCGAGAATCCTCTTGCAAGATCATTATGTTGCAAAAGCGTTGAAGTGGACAAGCGGTAGGATAAGCCTGCTTCTCCTGGTGATAGTCAGCAAGTGGATCGTGATCAAGGTCGTAAAAGACTTGCTGAGGTAGGTGGCAATTTCTAACCCAAGGATATAGTTCTCCAAGCGCGACAGACCATTGATGTCTGAGTAATGTACGGAGTGGGTAACACCATCTTTCTGCTCGGAATGTGATTGCAAGACTTGCTCAAGTGCCTCTGCAATGGCGTGTCTTGCTTCTTCATACCCACTAGAGTCTCCTGCAGCCAGCGATGTGGCCGGTCGACCGCCTTCTTTACCCGTCTGGAATGTTAAGGTCACAGCCGTCCAATTGTCGAGGAAGGTCTGCAAGACTTTGATGGTCGCATCGATGGATGACCTGCAACAACGTCAGTCATTGTCTTCCAACCTGGCCTCGAATACTTGTTCACCTCGTTGTCTCTGTGGCAGCACCAAGAAGATGGATCAGATGATCTACTTCCAAGTCACTCTCGAGCTCTACCTGCACCAACTCATCCGCAACCTTTGTCAGCTTCTTCTGCTTGCCGGATCTGAGAATGACTATGCCAGCTTGTTGCTGGTGCCCAGCCTCGTCAATTGTTCCAGCAAGCTCTCTACTCGAAACTACACTCTCACTATCGCTATGTATAGCAACAGCGGTGATGTGCTTATCGGAAAGCAATTTGCTCGAGAAGTTGCCAGCTTTTCCAACGACTACTACTCGGACGTATTTATCATCGGCAAGTGTCTGGTCCACCAGCACGGTCTGGCCTGACGTGGTCTTGATTGCCTTGATAGAGGGGCGAATTAAAGGGTACAGTGTATTCCATCTTGAAGTGTTCTCAGCATCCAGTTGTTCCTTCGCAAAAGGGATTGTTTGTTCGACGACGACTGCCATATCGAATGGTGGGGTAAAATGCGGGGTCGGTATGATGTTCTTTTGGAGGTTTCTGTTCACGACAATGAGAGAATATGGAGTCGATGTAGAAAGAGTGGATATGTATGATCTGACCAAGGACCTGGGGCCTAGTCTGCTTTTCTCTACTGCTCAGTTATTCAAGTCGACATCAGCACTTCCGAGAGCCGTTCTCTCTGTCACAAGGGCGGCATTTCCCCCGGGATTGAGCAAAGTCCAAATCTTGCCTATCTGGGTAATCCGAAGATGCTTCCCCGCACCGAATCTTCGGCGATCAGGCCGATTGTTGTCGTTCTTCTCGGCGATGCTAGATGTTCTTCACCGAGAGATGGCTTGTTCGGAGTGGGATGCATCGATTGGGCAAGTCCGAGGTCATGTCATGGTGATCTCGAGCTGTGTACATGATGAGCTAGTCTCGCAGCTAGTCTCGCAGCCATTCTCCGTCAGTTTCATTGATCATCCTGACCTGTACTCGTCATTCCGACAACTACTTGCATAATCGACCCAGAAGCTGTTCAATTCTTGTTGACACTATGGCGGTCACACAACAAGCACCTCCAGCTGTGAAAGAGACATTCCACTTCATCAACAAGCCAGAAGGTACGAGCACAGTCCCCCTCGATCGCGCAGCTAGCCTGACAATAAACAGATGCCATCAACGAAGCACTGGCAGGCTTAACCCATATCCATCCGAACCTCTCGTACAACCCACCCTACAAGATCCTATATCGTTCCGATCTAGGAACCTTTCGCAACAAATATGTGACAACAATCGGCTTTAGCGGAGGTGGTCATGAACCCATGTTCGGAGGATTTGTAGGACCCAACTACCTTTCCGCCTACGTGAGCGGTAACATCTTCGCCTCGCCGACCGCAGCCCAGATCTATGAGGCTATCAGAATGTGTCAACCCACCGATGGATCAGAAAGTAAGGGCACATTGGTCGTCTGTGGCAACTACACAGGTGATATCCTGAATGCTGGGTTGGCCATCACAAGAGCACAAGCGAGTGGGTACAAGGTCAGGTTTGTACCTGTGGGCGATGATGTCGCAGTTGGTAGAAAGAAGGGTGGAAAGGTCGGTCGCAGAGGATTGAGTGGTCATCTCGTGGCTTTGAAAAGTGCTTGTGCGCTCGCCGCCAAAGGAGAGACGTTGAAACGTGTGACTGAGGTCATGGAGTACGTCGCTGCAAACGTCGGTACTGTGGGAGTTGCCTTCGACCGGTAAGTCGTCGTACCCTTGTCTGGAATGATTCAAAACTGACGGAAATCAGTGTGGCATTGCCAAATGCTACACTGACCGACTTGCAAACTCTACCACCAGCTACCATCGAACTTGGCATGGGTGCGCATGGCGAGCCTGGTCTACGACAACTTAACCCCATCCCCTCTCCCGAGTCACTCACAGCCCAGATGCTTGACCTACTGCTTGACATCTCCGACTCCGATCGGGCCTTTATCCCTTTCTCCTCGTCCACGTCTCCCGAGAAAGACAACGAAGTCGTGATTCTGCTCAACTCCCTCGGCAGCACTAGCGATGAAGTGCTCGCTCGGTTTGCAGAGCTAGCCACCGCCGATCTGGTAAAACGTGGATTTGTAGTCAAGAGACTCACCCTGGGTCCTTTGGTCACCAGTTTGAAGATGAGTGGATTTGGTATTACAGTTTGGCGGTTGCCGCCTGTGAGTGGAGAAACGATGAGTAGGACCGAAGCATTGGAGCTGTGGGATACGAAGGTTGATGTTGCTGCCTGGAGACAGTAGGCTATGGTCGGATTTTGTATGTTGAACCTGCCATTACATCTTCCTTGGTGCTTGCGATCAATTGCAATACTCAGACACTTTTTGACCCTGTACAGACAACAGAATCGTAGGAGCGCTATAGAATCATACAGAAAAGCGACACGACTCGTAGTAAATGTTGGTTCAAGATAAGATAAGCCAATTGACCGGTCAAGCAAGCCAAGCGCTCGTAATTTGGAGTTACGATCCTTCCGCTTCGCGCGGTCGGACATGGACACATCTATCCCACCGAAATCAACAATGCTTCGTAATATCGTGCCCGAGATTTAACGCGACTGGTCCGAGAGTTTGTAAGCCATTGCGTCTGCTTGTTCACGACCGAACATCCTTTACTACATGTCCTTGGGATATGCCTATCCATACGCACTATATAAGACTAGAATACTTTAAGTTATTTGAACTCAATCAGCGCAGCTACTCCAATTTCGCAAAGCTACCACGACAAACTTTGAGACTCAAATCACCTCCAATCTCTTCAAACCAAAAGAAGTCAATATGTCATACACTGTTCTCATCTCCGGCGCCAACAGCGGCCTTGGTCTATCCCTCCTGGAAAAGTACCTCAGTCGTGCAGATACCACTGTCGTAGCCACCGTCCGCGATCCTTCTAAACAACAAGCTCTCAACGACATCCCCAAAGCATCCGGCTCCAAACTTATCATCGTCAAGGTAGAATCCACATCCGACACTGACTGCCTCGAGGCCATCTCCACCATCAAGGACCAGGGGATCAACCACCTCGACGTTGTCATTGCCAACGCAGGATACTACACTCCCCCTGCCGATCCCAAGGTCGCCAAAATCAATGCTACCGATCTTCTCGACCATGTAAACGTCAATACCGCAGGGCCAATCAGATTGTTCCAAGCTTCCTTGCCTTTGCTCCAGAAGGCTGAAAAGCCTATCTTTGCTTACATATCCTCGATGGCGGGATCTATTACTGCAACTGGAGAGGTTCCGTTCTCTACCGGTGTTTACGGTGCTTCCAAGGCGGCTTCCAACTTCTTGGTCCGTAGAGCTCATGCGGAGAATCCTGAGTTGATCATTTTTGCTATGCATCCTGGGTATATCTTTCTTCCCTTTCTCTTTGAGTCTACAAATCCTTGCTGATAGATGTGACAGAGCTGTTGCCACCAGAGGTGCACTCAAGGTTGTTGACAGCATGGGAATGGCAGACATGGTTGATAACCCTGACGTCTTCACTACCCTTGAGAGGAGTACCCTCGGAATGGTTGAGAGAGTGAGAACTTCCCCGTCGTTTAACTGGACTGTATTGTATACTGACAATACTAGATCGACACTGCGACTAGAGAAGGAACTTCGGGCAAGTTCTTGTCTTTTGACGGCTCGGAATTGCCGTGGTAGATTCGAAACGAATGGGGGGGGCTTGTTGTAGAATCGATGTGTCTGAGAATTGATTGGTTCCTTCGATAGCGCCCTAGAGTAACAATATGTCACGGTCGTTTTGTTCCTGACTTACAATGCCGTGGGTGTCTATACGTTTTTTGAAGCAGCTGTGATGTTCAATATGGCATCTTGACTAGAGTCAATCGTATACCTAGTCGCACACGAACAACGTGACTTCGTCATTGACAGATTGGTACAAGGATATAGCGGTGAGAATATACCGTTTGTAACGAAAGTAGTGTCACAACGCGTCGACTCGCAGAATCTGGGAGCGCGCAGACGCGGCGATGTGCTGACTAATCAAGATATGGCATTTTGCTTGTTAGACGACCCTGGCACGAGAAACAGATCTATTGTTATCTACGAACACAGGTCGTATACTCATGGAGTGAACCTTCTGAATTTTGATTGAAATACCCAATTATTATTGTACTACGAGCTGGAGCAGTGTCTCCTGGTGATTCTCTCGAATTT
>SWBH01000394.1:0-12574 GCA_024195465.1 Aureobasidium sp. EXF-8845 | reverse complement strand
ATTCCCTTTGCCGAAACTACCGGAGGACAAAACAGGTATGTTGGAAGCATGGCATAACGGCCGCAACGGCTCGCTTGCCCTAGATGCTTGTGTCAACGACTATGACTAACTTGACCCTTATAGATGGAAGGCGCCTATTCCCAAGGGCCCTCTCAAACCAGGACAAGTTCTCAATGCTACTGCCTACGGACCTACCTGCCCTCAGGCTATCAGCAACACTCCTTACAGCCGTCAAGATGAGGACTGTTTGAACCTTAACGTTTGGGCTCCTGCCAATGCTGCCGACAAGAACCTGCCTGTAAGTTCGAATACCCACTAAATGTAGATCCTTATCTGACTCGAATAGGTCTTCGTATATATGTACGGTGGTGCTATGGTCACCGGTTCTAGCAGCAATGTCCAGTTCCAAGGAACGAATTTCGCTCGTAAGGACGTCATCTTCGTCAGCTTCAACACCAGAGAGAGCATCTTCGCCTACCCCAACTCTGCTGAGCTGGGCAAGGACGGTTCGCAGAACTTCGGTATCCTCGATGTTCAGCAAGCTTTGGAGTGGATCCACCAGAACATTGCTGCTTTCGGTGGTAACCCCAACCACAGTACGTCCTGTTTCTTAAAGTCTCATTAACATGTACTGATTGTCTTGCAGTTGTTTTCGGTGGACACTCTTCCGGTGCTGTCCAGGTTGACCACTACCTCTGGAACAACCCTCAGTCATGGCTCGTCGGTGCTGTTGAGATGAGTGCCAACGCTGAGTCTGGCCCTGCTATTACTCCTCTCAACCAGGGTCTTGACATCGTCGCTGCTGATGTCGGCTGTGGTACCGGTGTTGGTCAGCTCGACTGCCTCCGTACCAAGAGCATCTACGACATTGAGACTGCCAATTTCAATGGAACTTACAACACCTGGTTCTCTCCCATCATTGACGAGGTCACTCGCTTCTCTGACTACGCCGGTCGCTTCGCCGCTGGCAAGTACGCTTCTCAAGTTCCTCTCCTGACCGGTAACTCCGATGGCGAGGGTGTCATTTTCGGTCTCGTCTACGGTGGCGAGAACACCAACTTCAGCTCATGGATCAACACCTTCGATGCTGATGTCGCTCACATTCCCGACGCAGAGTTGATTGCCGCCTACAACGTTTCCGACTACGCTTCCGTTTCTGCAATGAGCGGTGCTCAGTACGGAGATGCTCGTTTCTTCTGCCCCGTTGACTACCTCATCGACCTTCGTAGCTCCAAGCAGAACACTTGGGCCTACCGTTTCTTCGGCGAGTACTGCAATGTTGTCGGGTGCATCGTCGGCGCTCCCACCCACGGTACCGAGATCCCCTTCTTCCTCGGCGGACACGAATGTTTCTCAGCTCTGACCAACGTTACTGCTGCCCAACAAGCACTTGCCGACTCCATGAACGACTGGTTCGTCAAATGGATCAAGAACCCTGCTGCTGGACCTGGCTGGGCCCAAGTCAAGCCCAAGTCTGGTACTCTCGCTAAGCTTGGTGTTCCTGGTGATGAGCTTTCGATTGAGATTGGCAACACTGCTTCCTACAATGGTCGTTGCCAGTCTGTTTACGATCCTCTTCAGCCTAAGTACCCTGTCCTCAACAGCGTCAAGGCTGCGTAAGACGCTGTGATAAAAAGTTCATATATCTAATGTCGATGTAAAAGCATGTCACTTTACCTTTATAATTATTTGATAGACCCATTATTCCATCGAATCCCCGATGCTTGTTTGCCGAGCGACTGCTCCCTTTCGACTCCCTGTCTAGATTCCTATGACTTTCCTACATCGAGAGGTTAATCAAGCTTTTGATACCTTTGTCTCTGCTTTGATGATGAGGAAGTTGCAGTCTATCTCGGTTGCCGCCGCCAAGACTCGTATCCGAGTATATACGTCGAGTCGTGGTTCCTCTTCTACTCTTCTACACCTGCCACCATTGGAAAAGCTGTCAATTGACAATGGGAATATTCGACTTGATTCAAAAATCATGGAAAACACTCCGCACAGCCATAAAAGCACTACTCGACCTCAACCGCACCTTTGAGGATCTTGTCGCTCGCGTCCATCGCGGCCCCTCCTTACCATGTCCCAACCCCACCGACTCCTACTGGCTCGAAGATCCGCTATTCCCGGACCTTGTTAATATCCAATCGGAACGACTCCCAGAGGAGACAGATGTTGTAATTATAGGAAGTGGTATTACAGCAGCTGCTGTAACTCGCAGTTTACTCCATGAAAGCAAGCGGAAGGGCCGGAAGGTCACAATCGCTGTTCTTGAGGCTCGAGATATTTGCAGTGGTGCTACAGGACGTAATGGTGGACATATCAAAGCATCACCTCATGAGACATTTGATCGATTGGAAGCAAGATTTGGCACAGACAGAGCAGTCGCACTTGCCAGGTTTCAGCTGAGCCACGTGGGATACCTGACTGATTTTTGCGAGAGCAAAGGATACATTGAAGCAGAGTGCCGCAATGTAGAGACTGTGGATTTGTTCATGGATCAGAAGACGTTTGACAAAGTCTGTCATACAACGACTAGACTAAAAACACTGATTCCGGAATGGCAGGCTAGAATCTACCATGCGACACAAGCTCAAGAGAAATTCGCAGTCAGCGACCAAGTCATCGGCGCACTCTCCTATCAAGCGGGAGCTCTGTGGCCCTATCGCTTTGTAACATCCATCTGGAACGAACTTTTACACGAGTTTCCTAAGCAGATCACCATCGAAACCAACACTCCCGCCATCTCCATTGACAAAGATGGTACATATACAAACGTTCGTACCAATCGAGGCATCATCCGCTGCAACCACGTCGTACACGCAACCAATGCATGGATGGGACACCTCCTGCCAAATCTCAACAAGAAAGCAACGGGCATGAGAGCTCACATGTCCGCACAAAATCCAGGCCATCACAGCTACGAAGGCTTCCACGGTGATCGCTCATGGTCGATGATCTACGGACCAGATGACTTCGATTACATGACGCAAAGGCCGTCTTCTGATGGCAGAGGTGGGGATATCATGCTCGGTGGAGGAACTTTTCGCTCCAAGAACAACGCACTCGATCAAATCGGCATTTGGGATGATAGTCGTACTGATGTGTTCACATCCGCACATCTAGCTGGTATCCTGCCTGTTATGTTTTCTCGTGAGGAGCGTCAACGACAGACTGAAACACATTCAGGGTACTTGCAGCAACACTGGTCCGGCATCATATCCTTGACGGCAGATGCACTTCCCTTCGTCGGAAAGTTCGACTCTCATCTCGGCGCTAGAACTTCCAAAGATGGCTCGGAGTGGATTGCAGTAGGCTATAATGGTGAAGGAATGGTGTTTGCATGGCTCTGCGGTACCGCACTTGGTATCATGATTATGGGCTCCGAACAGGAGGATATTTCCGCATCACCTGGCTTTCCTGGCGGAACGCTCAATGAGTGGTTCCCCAGGGAGTTGCTGCTCGACAATACGCGTTATGATCGCATTGATGTGCTTGACCTTGCCGATCAGCTATAGTCCAGATTCGTCATGCATGTGTGTCTGCCAACATTCGAACCAAGCAGAGCAGTTGGCAGCAAGTCGAACCTAGGCATAGAACCTAGAAGCGATCCCAGTCTTGTTGTCGTGAGGAGTATGCAGTTCGAAGTCGTCGTTGTCGTCGTCCGCATCTGCTTCGTCCTCTCCGTCCGTCCAATCTGACATCTCCCCCTCGTCTTCCTCCATGCCGTCCGCCTCGTAAGCTGCCCCGTTGACCCACTGAGTGCTGTCTTCTGCAACAAATCCTTCCGTTCCTGGCCTGCCAGCACATTCACTGGGCTTGTTGTTGTCATAGCCATTATTATTCGGTCCTTCGCATCCGACGAAGCTATGTTGGAGTCCCTTACGAGCTTTGCAATGCTTGAAAGGATGGCGTATCTTTTTGTATTGACTCTTTCCAAACTTGCCCGTCCAGTCGATGTTTTTGTTACCTCTGCAGTGATTTCCATGGTCTTCTCCTTTTCCATGACAATAGCCCCACCAGTCTCCGTATCTGTAGAATCCAGTGACGTTCAGGAACTGAAACATTGTTTCGCGGTCGTTCTCAGTCCATGCCTCGTCTCTTTCCTGGTGAGACCGACGCTGACCGTGGCTGCCCTCTGATCATGGCAGTGCTGCAGCCATGCATGGATAATTCCTGTTGTCTGGGGTATTGATGGAGGATATGGCTTGACCTCCGAGAGAGTATAGGATAGGTATGTTGAACAAGCCATGGGCTTTGCCGCCTGCTTCGGCTGATTCTGGATCAAAGAAACTGTCGAGCATGTCTTTGGACCCTTCTGGTGCTCCAGAGTTGGGACTGTAGCCATGTCGGTTTGAATACACGAAGGAAGCTCGCACGAAATCTTGCAAAGTAAAGTTGGTGAATGACTGAAGGTATGCATGGCCAATGGGACCTCGAATAAGAGCCTTGTAGTTCGTCCCCTCCTGAGTTTGAGAAGGTGTAGAACACATATTGAGGAGCCTCCTCCTAGCAGACGCGTAGACTCTCGAATCCTCGCGAGTCACTTTCGCAGTTTCCAGTATTGGACATAACAATGTATGTCCCTTCCAAGTTCCAGGTGCTAGAAATTTAGGATGCAGCCCATCTTTGCCGGAGTTGTTTGTTATGTTCTGGTGTTAATACGCTATTTGAGTTGGCATATCGACCTTGTCGAACGAGATACGTGAGCTCCGAGTTGTTACCTGAGAGCAGGCCCTTCACGAACGCGTCAAATCTATCCACTATCTGATCCTGGTTCTGCATCTGCGAGTGTTTCAGCGTGTCAGTCATTTTGGAGACATAGTTCTTCGGTCCCATGAAGTCGCTGCCCACATTCAGTGCCACTGAAGCACCGGTATTGAATAGGCCTGCGCTAGCTGCGTACATTGCGATCTCTTCTTTGGAGATTACAGCAGTAATGCCTTTGACCAACGCCAACGTAGGTGCGGCGTTTATGAAAGCGGTACTAAAAACACCGATACCAGAAACAAGCATGGCCACTCCACAGATGACGTGGCTGGCAACCTTCCAGTTGCGATCGTGCTTCAATTTGTGTTGCTCAATGTTACTGCCATCCGAGAATCTCGACACCAGAGTTCCCACATCGTTCGATACGCTGGACCACGCTTCCATGTTGGCTTTTCTGATCTCATACGCCACATTGTGAAAGGTCGCAATCGATTCCAGAGTCCAGTACGCGTTCCATTGTTCCTGAAGATCGTGCCTGTTGTCAATCAGACGGCAACTAACCACCGAGCACATGCTAGACAGATCACACTTGATGATCGAATCTGCGGCGTCCGGCGCCCACTTCTTGTGGAGCCGGTGCCAGAAACTTTCATCGTTAGCTCCGTTTTCCTTCCAATCTTGATATTCACGTTCAGCCCAAGGACCAACTGTCGTGTTGGCTTGTTCGGGTATCAAGTGTCCCTCCTCTTCGATATTAATACAGAGAGGAGTTCTGTCGGTCCTCTGGGCTGATATCAGCGCCCATTGAGGATCAAGAATGAAGATCCAGGAGACGATCGTGTAGAGACGCATGATTCGCTGAGCGAGGTCGTATGATGCTTGAAATGAGGGTGATATATTGGGCAACGATGATATGTTCAGGGAGGAAGATATGTCAAGCGAAGAGAATGTTTCAAGAGTAAGAGCGAGAGTGATATGTCGAGGAAGGGTAAGGTACTGAGCGAGCGAGCGAGACACCGAGGATAATGTCCTGTCTTATGTGACCAGTTTTTGGGAGTTGGAAGCAAAATCCGAGAGCCACACAACTCCAGATCTGTTGAGACTGTATATCGCCTGACATAGGCGACCGACGTCCTTATCCAGCAACTGCTATTGATTAGTAAAGGCGTGCGAGGTGGATCGGCATGTTTTATGAACCTTGTGAACCCTTAAGGAACAATGTCGTGAGCAAGTTGGTGGAGTATCCAACCTGTTTGTGTGCTAGGGTTCTCCGAGATAATCGTGGAGCAAGATGTCGTTCGAGTGTTGGAAAGTATGCACGCTTCGAGCTTGTCGAAGATCTCCAGCTGATTTTGCGTCTTCGTCTCGTGCAGAGCGATGGTAGAGTAGCTGTAACGAGTGTCTGTAAGTCTGGTCTCGTTGACAGAATGATCATCGACTCGGCCGGGCTGTCCAGTCGAGAGCTCTTGTCGGATACATAGTCATGCCATGTGCATCACCGAAGACCATTGGATAGCGTGAGCAAGGCTTGTACAACACAAGCACCGCCAGAACGGTCAAGACAAGAATTCAAAGACATACCTTGATTTCGAGGCCGCACAGGCGCCAATCATTATGGTTCCGCAAATAAGTCGTAAAGATGGTGTTGTGTTGCGGATATGCTTTGAAGCTTCAGAAAGATCAGGTAAGAGCAGGTCCCACTGTGTTGAACTCAGAGCCTACCCATCATTGGAACAGATCTCTCAACAATATGTTGGGGTTCGATGGTAGAAAGAGCGGCCCCCATTCCCAGTGCTGCACTTTCCCGATCAAAGTATCAGTATCAGCAGATGATCGAATTTGACTTCCACCACATCAAATCATCAAGGACGTCAAAGATCCACCAGCGAGGATGGTACGATCACTAACCCATCCTCATCACTTGCACAGTGGACTCAACAGAGTCCATACTTTCCTGCACTTTCGAGAAGTTGAGGAGGTCAAAGGTGCTGAGAAGATGAGAAAGAGAATAGAAGAGACGATCGGTAAGACGCGTCCCAACCACCAACGTCATTCTCGTGAGAAAGCGCGTTCCAAAAAGCACAGAAAGTGCAGCTTCCGAACGTTATGCACATATATCGCTGAGAGTACAACCCTGGCCTCTATCGCCCTCCCTATCTTTTTCCTCTTCCTTAGTTGAGTGGCACTGTTATAGATAGCTTATGCTGTTCTTTAACATCCTATTAAATGATCGTGATACTAGGAGCGATAGAAATGGAGGTGGTCGTCGAATACACTCAATCAAAGATTTCTGTCGACGAAGCCTGAAGAACGCACCACAGTCATTAATTGAACCAAAGACTGTCCATGACAATAACAAATTAATCATATAAAAAAGTGTACGTAGCGTATAGATATCTTGAACAACGACAATAAGAGATCCAATCCTCAATCCACAGGACAAAAAATAACCGAAATTTGGCTAAGAAGGAAAAACAAGAGATGACAATATAGGTAAGCGGACCAAAGATTTGCTCTGGTGGAAGACGGAAAAAAGAAAAGTAAGCAAACACCAAGATCTCACAGTATCTCTGAAAAAAGGCTCGCCTCTTTTTGGCTGTTGCATAGCCAGTTGCTCCTTCTCCCTGACGCTCTTCCTTTTCCTCACAAGTGTATCATTTTTATCGTCTCCAGGCACGCCAGACTCCTCCAAACATTGGCCGTGGTCTTTTTATCGTCGTTTCGCATGTGTACGCTGTTATTGCGTTTGTTTCGTTTCCATCTGGTTGAAAGGGTATTTTGAACAATAAAAAAGGAGGATTTAAACAAGAAATCTGGGTGCTGAATGGAAGTAAAAAAGAGTCGCAATCGCAATCATCTGAATCTGGCCGAGCAACGTCCCATGACTTCGCCTTGACACACCAGCTCGGCGTTGAATTCCGTACCGTCGAGGGTGAGGTAAATGTCAAAGTAAACACGGTAGAAAGTTCCTTGGGGTGTGTCCATGCGTTCGAAATCCTTCTCGAGGTTCTTGCGGCTCAGATCCGAGGTGAGAGTGACGACTTCCTTGATGCCTGTAAAACTATTAGCTTGATGATTTCCGAACATAGAACGACGGTAACTCACGAGGATCCTTGGTGTATTCAGGACATACATCCTCATCACACGCGTACAAAACATCCTCGTACATGAGCGTAGCACCAGGTGCGACTTGACGGAAGAACGAAACCTTGACCGGCTCACCCGTCTTGACACGCTGGCCCTTCTGCACGAATATTTGACGAGTGTACTTGCAACGGTCCTTGCCGTCCAAGCTGGGAACACGGTATTGCTCGGGGTGGTGACCCTCCTTGAAAGGCTGGAGAGTGGCCATAAGGTAATGTCTACGAGCGACACGAGACGTGACGACGCGCTCGGTGATACCAGCAGTGACGGCACCCTTGACAATGGCAGCGACCGAGTCCATAGGTCGGACAACCTTGGACTGGAATTGAGGAGGAACGTGGAGCTTGATCTGCTGGAATAGATATTCTGATGAACCGAATCCACCAACCACGAGGACGTTCTATTAAATATTAGCATGAGTTATCAGAATTTCGGCGCTTCACTGACCTGCAGATGGCGATTCTGAGCCTGAATGGCAATAATCTGGTTTCGGACAAGCTCGAGAATGCGATTGACGACAGGCTCAAAGCACTGCAAGATTTCCTCGTTGGTGAAAGTCATATATCCTTCTTCAATGCCAGCTTCCGGGAACTCAGCCTCGATACCTACATCAACAGCCCACTTTTGGTTGTTGTTGCGGAAATCGGCCTTGATTCTGTTTTCAAAGTCCATGATGCACTTTGCGTAGACACGGCCAGCTGTTTTTGAACCATCGGGAAGCTTCATTTTACGAATCTTCGCCCTTAGAATGTTGGAGAAGTTGCGATTCAATGCTGTCGAACCGCAAGAGTCACCAGATCCAGCGGTACACTCTGCGACGGTAAATGGGTGCTCCTCCTCGACTTCGTAACTGTAGAAAGCATAGTTAGCATCTTTTCGTACATTCTTAGACTACACCTTCAGCCGAACTTACGCAATCAAATCTACAGTACCACCACCACAATCCACAATCAAAACAGCGTCCTGGACCTTCAGGTTAAGCAGACCAGTCTTGGAACAGAACATAGCTGCGGCTTCAGGCTCGGTAACAAGAGTCAGACGGTTGTCGTTCTCATCACGGAGGAAACCAGCTTGAATGGCAGCAGCACGGGTGGCAGCTTTACCAGCGTCATTCCAGATGGCGGGTACAGTCAAGAAGTAGCGAATGTTGCGCTCTTCACGGGTGAAGACCTCACCCAGCGTCTTCTGAAGGTAGTTGCGCATAGCCTGTCGTAGCTTGAACAAGTAGTCGGCGGCAACGTCGATCTCGCTCTTGCCTGGAGGAAGAGGAGGCAAGTTGATGGGATCGATATATGTGTTTCCGCTCATCATCAGCTGAAGCTTGAACCATTCGACCTTTTGCACACCAGGCTTCGGGTAGCCAGTGGGTGCAAGCGCGTCAGCAATGTCGGCACCCCATCCTACCACTTGTTGGTGTTGATCGTAGTAGAGTACTGTGGGAATCTGTACGCGAAGTAGTTCAGTGATCTGTTACGTCGCGTCTCCAAATTTTGTTCAGCACCCACCTTTTGCTTTGTCTGAGTACCAGCACCGGGCCATTCGACGATAATGTCTTCTTTCGCTTCCGTGTTCGTCGCAAAGGCAAAAGCGACGCCCGAGAAAGTCGTACCCTGTATGGCACTATAGTCAGTATGTGCAAACCAGTAAATTTCAAGGGAAGGATACTCACAAAATCAATGCCGACGATGAGTTGGGCTTTGCTCCGCTGGTTATTGGCTTCAGATGCATATCCTCTATCATAAGAGTATTGACCGCCTACCATGGACTGTTGAGGCACGTAGCCTCCATATTGCTGTTGCTGAGGAGGTGCCTGCATAGGATACCCTGGCGGACCCGAGACGGGTTGCTGACCGTACATGTGTTGCGGCGCGTGGGGAGGGAGATGGCCGTAGGGGTTCTGGGTGTTGATTGGCGGGGGAGGCATAGGGCTCGTCGGGCGGCCAGCCATTTGCTGTTGCGGCTGCAATTGCTGCTGTTGTTGACCAGCCTGGTTGACATATTGATACGATGGCGGACGACCCAGGGGCTGCTGACCCGGCTGGGGCGAGCCATGCTGCTGCGACGGGTGCTGGTGGGGGTTCATGGCGAGCGAAGTGGTCGAAGCACTGGCCTGCTGTTGCTGGACGAGCGTGTTGGGGTTGGATGCGGTCGAACTGCGCTCGCTGGCGGGCTGCGGCGGCGATTGGGTCGAGTTGTTCGGCACCGGCGACGCAGGACCCAACGAGGACGAGGTATTGTTGTTGTTAGAGGTGGAGTTGCTGTTGTTGCTAGAGGTGAAGAGCGAATTGCTGCTCGGGCTCTGGGTCAGGCTGTTTCCAGACGCTTTCCGTTTCGAGCCCACGAGGTTGCGGAAGCGCGAAGGCATCGGTCTGTGTTTAGCACCCAGCACACTTCATATGCCCCGCGACAAGAGAGGCAGGCACACGCAGGCACAGACGGGCACGCGTGAAAAGCAAAAAAAGGGCAAGGCAGGCAGGCAGGGGCGGCGACGGGGTGTGCAGACTGGCAAAAGGGCAAGCGCAGCACGAAGGGGGAAGAAAGATCGTGTGGTTGGTCCAGGATGCGACCAGAGGACGGCGGCGTGAGGGTAGCCAGCAGGCGCTTCTCGTACTTTAGGGATAAGTCGGTGGAGGCCAAGGCACTTGACAACAAGTCGACAACCGTCGGCCGCAAACCACCAACGACACAGCACACTACTCGGCCTGCCCGCCTGACGCGATGGCTACTCTCTTAATAAGCCTTGCAGCTTTCCCCTTCTCTCTCTCCACTTCGAGTTACTACTACAGTACTTTGCAACAACCGGCAAGCGCTGACGAGCCTGCCTTAACGACCTGGAACATGCAGCCCTGAACGCAAAAGACGGGGGGTCCAAAACTCAGTCACCATTTCCCCCCTCAAGTCTCCATTAGGCACTTATCCATCTGACTAGAGTACAAAAAGAGATAGCTCGAATGTGGATATTACGATAGACCATTCCCAATAAACGCTTACTATCCATGTCATCTCTTTCCCTTTTCTCTTTCAATCAACGACTCGATTCATGTCCAGAAGTCAGATCTTTTTCTTTGCTGCTTTTCCCTTCTTTCCGCCAGTTCAAACGGGGTGAAGCGCCACGCTCTCGCGGGCCACCGCTTCTGGTACGCGACGCGAACCACACCTAAACTCCGTTTCTCTTGTCGCACCTTCTTACGTGTTGGTCTGTATCTTTCTGCCCGAACTGACGAGCAGAAGACATGACTGCTCATTGAAACCATTGAGTCTCTGATACAAAGCTCTGCATGTTTATGCCCCTATCCTTAGAAGGACGTTTATGTCATATCCCAATCGTCTCAATAGCGTGTGCGTGACCTTGATATAATTTTACTGCTGTCCCACTCGAGTCAAGCCTGGGCTGCTCTCTACCTCAGCGCTGGGTAAAGCAAACGACAAGAGGCGCAAAGTTGGTAACATGTTGCGGCTGAATTGAAGCCACACAAAAACTTGCTGTCGTCTCGCCTTTTCCACCCTCCATAAGATCCGCGACAACCGCGACGACGGGAGATTCGTGTTGTTCCTATGAACCCTTTCGGCCCCTCACAGATGCGCTTCCCCAGCATATGACCTGTAGGGCATTCTGAAACCGGCTCTTTGCTTCCACTACGAGCCGCCGCCAAACAAGAGACATATCCAAAACCTTGTTATCTCCAAATGCTTGTCATATCTCCTTATCTCCACTTGCTCCTTGCGAACACCCTTGCAAAAATCATTTTGTTCAAGAGCTGTCAACTGTAGATCAGATCCCCAAAGGCACCTTTGACTTCTTCTGGAAATGTTTGCTCAACTATTTCCTCCACATCCCGAAAATTGTCCGTAGGGTGGAAAGCCTGTCTCGGATCCTGGAGAGTGGAAGGCTCGCTTCAGCTGAGACTGAGGAACTCTACATGTGACAAGAGTACAAGAATATGTTCGTCTGCGAGGTCCCGGAGGTCCCCAAATATGCGTTGATTTCGATAGAAGAGAGAGAAAACAGAAAACACAAAGCTATCTCGCCCAGTCCCTCTACTTGACCTTGATTTCCTTTTTTACCCTGCCCAGGCCTGGGATGAAAAAAGACACAACCACCGAACGCCATCTTGAACCCTTAGACCCTTAGGACGCCGTGCAGAAAATGCGCATACAAAGCTTGTTGTCAGAAGCTTGTGTTATAGAAACGACTTTTCCCATGTCGTTTTGCACTGACACCATGCAGAGACTGCTTAAACACGCCATGCGATCCTGTTTTTGCTGTTTGTTATGGGTACTTGCGGTTCGCGCGATACACGCTGCTTTGCACGTTACGGCTTCCGTTGATAACATCGCAGTCGATGTAGTCAGAAAAGAGCAAAGACAGCAAATCGCAGCACAAACCTTGGCCTCGAGGGCTCTTTTTTTGGTCCTTTTTGTTTTTCTTCATGTTGCTTGTGGCACAAGCCACACGTGAGTCCAGACACTGACAGCGGAACTATCAAGTGAAGCAGTCAGACCGCTCACCGGGTCAGAGCAGCAGTCTGAGGTATGCCGCAATGCCCTCACTTTGCTGATAGCGATGCGAATTAGAATAGTGCTGTACTGCCGAACGAGATCAAGGCTTGCCACCATTGGGAGCGTCCTGGCTGTTGGTAGATCTGCGCTTTTGTGCATCACGGTTCTCCTGTCAGTTATATCTATGTCAGTAGCCAAACAAAAAGGAAGAGTAAAACGA
>SWBH01000393.1:0-12578 GCA_024195465.1 Aureobasidium sp. EXF-8845 | reverse complement strand
TGCAATGATGAGACGTATTATCAAACAGTTATCCCTGTCTGAAGACTATTGTTGAGAATTATATTTGACCTGAAATGCACCCTTACCCCGACCTTTTGCAATCGCCTATCAATTCTATGTTGTATGCAACAGCTTGCTGACCGCATCTGCCATACAGTCACTTCCCAGAACGAGAAGACCACCCTCCTCGGCAAGACCAAGCAGGACTACGCCTCCATCCTCAGATGGATGTCCTTCGCCAACACTGAGGTCCTCTCCGCCCTCGGTGGCTGGTTCCGTCCCCTGATCGGCCGTGACCCCTACAACAAGAAGTCCGTCGAGGATGCCCAGAAGGCCACCGCCAAGGCCGTCGGTGCTCTCGAGGACCACTTCCTCGTCAACACCTACCTCGTTGGTGAGCGCCTCACTCTTGCCGATATCTTCGCTGCCGGCATCATCTCCCGTGGCTTCCAGTACTTCTTCGACAAGGAGTGGCGCAGCGCCAACCCCAACGTTACCCGTTGGTTCACCACCATCACCAACCAGTCCATCTACTCTGAGGTTGCCGAGAAGCTCGAGTTCATCGAGAAGGCCATCCCCAACGTTGCCCCCAAGAAGGAGGCTGCCCCCAAGGCTGAGAAGCCCAAGGAGGCCGCCAAGCCCAAGGCTGCTGCCCCCAAGGACGACGACGAGGAGGAGGCTCCCGCTGCCCCCAAGGCCAAGCACCCCATTGAGGCTCTCGGCCGCCCCACCTTTGCTCTTGACGACCTCAAGCGCAAGTACTCCAACGAGGAGACCCGCGAGGTTGCCCTTCCCTGGTTCTGGGAGAACGTCAACTTTGACGAATACTCTCTCTGGAGAATGGACTACAAGTACAATGACGAGCTCACCATGACCTTCATGACCTCCAACCTCATCGGTGGTTTCTTCACCCGTCTCGAGGGTTCCCGCAAGTACATCTTCGGTGCCGCTTCCGTCTACGGTGTCACCAACGACTCCATCGTTCGCGGTGCTTTCCTCGTCCGTGGCCAGGAGGCTCTCCCTGCCTTCGATGTCGCTCCCGACGTCGAGTCGTACGAGTTCACCAAGCTTGACCCCAAGAACCCCGAGGACAAGAAGTTTGTCGAATCCATGTGGGCCTGGGATGAACCCATCCAGCCTGAGAACAAGGAATGGGCAGATGGTAAGGTCTTCAAGTAGTGCATGGTATTACGATTGAGACCACAAAAATGTTCGTACACGGATCGTGTTTCAAAAAAAAATGTCTAGCCCAAGAACAAGGAATGGGCAGATGCTAAGGCCTTCAAGTAGGCATGGTATTACGATTGAGACCACAAAAATTTCGGCACTCCGTGGGTGTGTAGAGAGCAGAAAGATATGGAGAGGACGAAGTTCACGACTAGATACTACAATGAAAGACAATTGATAGTAACTACAAACATTTCTTATAATACCTATGGTGCGGCCTGAGATGTGCTAAATATGTGTACAAGAACTTCCAGCCCAGATTCAAAGAACAGTCACTACGTGACTGTTCCAACTGCTAGAATAGTATATCAACATGGTTCGATCAATGTTTGAACTGAGGTTGTTCCTGTGTAGATTTGCGGAGCGCACAGACCGCAACCATGATACCAAGCCTCGAATTTCATACTCATGCCGTTCACAGCGTTCACACACTCTTTGATAGGTCAACAAGATCTGTTGCTCGAATCAAGAACAAATGATGTCTCGATCTATACTGAAGTAGGCAATATTCTACTACCCAGCGACACAAGAGCAAAGTGGAAGCTATCGAAATGCACAGATCTTTCCAGAAAGTAGACAGATCCACAGAGAGGCGATAACTCTACGACCCTCACTGGACGTCTCATGATCTTCAAAGGTACTGTGCCATTTTATAGCCACTTGAGTCACATACCTTTGCACGTGGAGAGAAGAGATTTACAAAAACAGCTCTAGAGATCATGTTGCTCCGCGAGAAAAATTGCATTTCATTGTTATACATCAAAAGGCACAAATCTTTCCAGGTGGTAGACGACTCCAGAGAGAGCCTACGATTTTCACACTCTCTATGGACACTTTTCATTTTCTAAAAGCAACTGTGCATTCTATCGACCTTTCTTGGCTGCCAGATTGCCACCACTTCTTTTTCCCGCATCTCTTCCTCCGCCTTTCTTCTTTGCCTTCTTCGATGGTTGGACATCGTCAGTACCATCCTGCTCGTCTTCAGAATCCAGACGACGCTTCTTCGTCTTCACTGCAGCGACTCGCCGAGTCGCACGGTCCTTCTGTTCTCCAATCTCGGCATCAACAGCTGCGACATCGTAAGAGAGGGCAGAACCAGGTGCTCCGACCTGGAACTGGGTTTCTTTGATACGCTCTCCCCCACCCGGAGGAGCTGTTCTGACACTTTCCTTCGTGCAGCTGCGATAAACACGAATGTTGTTGAACAAAACATTGATTCTAGGTGGAGTGAATCGTTTGCCAGCAGTCGACGGCGGGTCCAGCTCCTTGACGAACGCTTCGACATAAGGATGTCCAGAATTTTCGGGGCGTCTGATGAAATCTAAGAAGGCTGTGACATGATCGGGGGAGTCGGGGAGTTTGGTCCTCGAAGCTGTTCGGAATACGCCTCCAGTAGGGAATGTCAGATTCAAGAACTCGACCAATAGCCAATTTGCGTCCAAGCGCTTTGGAGGACGATTCTGTTTGGGCACTTCTGTCTTTTTGCCATGGTCAACGAATGGGACGCCTCTTTTGGTACCCCAAGGCTGACCGCCACGACCAGCATTGTCATCGGCGCTAGTGGGCTCTTCGTCCTCTTCGATGCCGGAAGTACCAGGTGGACCGAGAATGTAGGAGGTCTCAGCAACCTTACCCGCGCCATGACGAGTGAGAGTCGAGACAATTCGCACTCGTCGGAGCACAGCCAGATTCTTGCCAAGAATGTTTTGATCCCACTTGTAATCGTTGTCGAAACACGAGATCCAAAAGGATGCCCAGGGATGAGCGGAGTACTCGGGGCGCTTGAGGAAGGTGACAAATGCTTGCAGATCCTCTGTAGAATCTGGCTTACGCTCTTTCCGGGCTGAGCGAAAAGTGCCTCCAGCAGGGAAGCGTTCCAGCAGGAATTTGTCGAGCAGATAGAGTGCGTCCAAACGGTGGGGCGGGCGATTTTGCTTGGGCTTTTCAATCTTGGACAACGATGAGAGAGGTGCAACGCCTTTACCTCCGTTCCACTGAACTACAGCAGGTGCGTTCGATCTCGGAGCAGAATGACCGTGAGCTTTTCTTACAGCGGTCCACATTGCCCACAGGTCTTGCGCTTGAGTGTGACGATCGAAACGACTGCAAGGAATTGTAGCGTCTGGAATTGAGTCGGTTCCGAAACTCCTGATCGCATTGCCAACAGCATCGACAACGTCGATACCAAATTCGGTGAATGAGAGTGCTCTCACCTCCTGCGTACGCTTCGGGATGAACTGAGTATTGAGCTTGAACCGGAATGTGATGGCAGAGCCGTCGTCCTTGAGCCAGCGGATAGAGAAGAAGCCCTCAGCATTGAAGTCGAAATTGAGACCTTGCAACTCCTTAGTCTTTGTGTCTTGGACTGGGTGAAACGTGTTGCCGGACTTTGCTGTGTCAACAAGTTTCTTCTCAAGCCACAGACCACAGCTCAAGACAACTTTCTTCCAGTCTTCGGCATTGGTCAGCCATGAATCTCCCTCGTTCCAACTCGGCCTGAACCGGGCGAGCATTTCCTGAAGATAGCGGTCTTTCCCTAGACCACTGACGACCTGAAGGAACAAGAGCTGGCCCTCTGCGAGACCCAAAAACTCATCCATCCACTTCTGCTTGAACTCTGACTCATGAGGAACAACAAGATGTAGATCGTGTACTTTCTTGGACCAGAGATGTTCGAGCTGGTTGTTGCGTTGCATCGAATCTGGAAGACCCTCGGCACGGCCGATTGCCGCAATTCTTGCTCGACCGTCTTCGTCCAGGATAGGTCTGTAGTCTTCGAATTCTGGACGGCGGTGTAATTTGTTCCAGGCACTACGTAGCTCATTCCGAACTTTCCGGAGATTCTCCATGAAGGCGCGCATGTTAGGATCTGATGCGCGGAGGGCGTTGACTCTTCGAAGGATCTCAACGCACTGAGCCTTTCTAGATCTTGTAACACCGTTGGCGTGCTCCTCGTCTAGGAGTTTCCGTGCTTCGTCTGCAAGATGAATGGTCATTTGCCATGTAAGATCCATGAATCTGAGGATGATCTGGTTCACGTTGCCGCCGACGTATTTCTCAAAGCCTGGATCGATGTGAGGTGTGGCTAGAAAAGCACTGTCTTCATCATTTTCGGAACCATGGTACTGAATGGTGATCTCGCCGACCACAGATGAGAGACTCAATCCAAATGGCATACCACTCTCATTCTCAAAGTTTGCTCGTACGATCGATGTGATCGGTCGGCTGAATGTAGCAACAATCAAGGGGCGTACAATGCTTAGGTATTGCCGGGCGAAACGAATCGCATCGTCTAGTGTCGTGCGTGGGTGCCATAGCCAAGGCCAGAGATTGACAAAGGCAAGATGTCGAGGACTGAACGCTCGAGGATTCCAGGATGTACCTGGACTCATGTTGGATTCTTCAGTGTATGCGAGCTTGGACAAGAAATCGTTCACCAGGTAGTTTGACCGAGCAACACCACCAAAGAACGTGGTCTCTGCAAGATATTGTTCGTATGTAATGTCTTTCGCTAGCACAGCTAGGATAGCTGTACCACGATACAACATTGGCTCTCCACTCATTCTCGCTGCCTCACGCACTCCATCTGTGAAGCGATGTTGAACTGTACCTGTATGAGACGGATGGGAGTTTGCGTAGGCTTGGATGTCCTCGAAAAGGTCGACAAGAGCGATTGCCATCTGTGGGTCGGCGCCAACAACACGAGCCTCGGCCGTGAATTGAGTGTAGAAGCGTGTTCGAAGTCTTTCAAATAGGGTAGTGTCGTCTGCAAATGGGACGAAGCTGATGTAGTAACCACCACGTGCGCGATTGAGGAGACACCGATGATCAAAGAATTCAATGAGAATGCGTTCAGTATCCTCAGCTAAAAATGTTGCTCCAGATTCATCAATCGACGCTTGCTTGATCAAATGCACTTGAGCGGCTGCAGCGACCTCCGGAAAAAGTTGCTCAACTGCTGCCACAAACTCTGGAAAGACACCAGACGCTCGTTTATTGACAGCTAGATCTTCGATATGGCGGTCGATAGGTCTTTTGGGGCCCGAGACTGTACCCACATATCTGATCGTGAATGTGCAGGGCTGGGTCTGGTTGTTGAAAATTGTAAGAGTAGTTTCCCAGTGTACAGCCTCGGAGAGCAGAACGTCTTGCTTAGCCATGAATTTGATGACCTTGGTGAGTTGATAATGGGTCAATTCGAAAGAGCGGAGGTAGAAATGGGCACCAAGAGGAGTTGGAGGGGAGGCTTCGGTAGATGGTTCCAGCTCGAGAATGCGAGCCAGATCTCCGTTGGGCACGATCAGTGGATGATCACGCAGGGCACAAAAGATACTCAACTGATGCTGAGTGGATCCAGACTTGGGTAGCAGCCACTGGAAGTTTTGTTGCCAAAGATGTGATATTCTCAGACCATGCTGCTCCATATTCTGCGTGATGGTTTTGAATGTTGCTCTCGCAATAGCTTCTGGCGAATCTCGTACGGTACCACCTTGGATGATTGGATTCGTACGCAAACGACGTGCACGATAGACCGAGGTTTTTGGTTGCTTGGTGCCAGGATCTGTGATGGAGCGGTTGTATGATTGACCGATGGTTTGGGCCAAAGATACAGATACAAGCGCAGTCTCATCGCCGAAGAGCATTTCATCATCTTCGTCGACCACGGTAGGATCTGCCAGAGATAAAGCAGAGGCATAAGCCTCAGCATGAGAGTAAGGCTCCATTGTGTGGCTGGATTGAGAAGAAGAAGAAGATGATGAGGAAGAAGAGGAAGAGAGCTAGATTGACCTTTAAATACAAGCTGGTCACAAAGTGAAGCAAAATCAGATTGGCGTGCAGTGAAGGGAAGCTGCTAGAAGAAGCCAATCGATAGTAGTGGGAAGTAGCTGAAGTGGAGGGACTGATTGACGAACAATGGTATCCGAAGTTTGGAGTTTGTCGCATTGTTATCAAAGAGTCAAATGGAATAGATTGCTCCATACTCGCAAACACGTAGCTCTGAAATGTACTGCAGCATGTATCTATCCAAAGAGCCTCTAGTAAGATGGAGCCTTTGATAGGCTTTACCTTGTTCCTAAAGAATATCATGTGTCTTTGTGGCTCAAAGTACAGCTCTATACAGTTGTCGTGCATTTGTTTAGCTAGCTATAAAAGTTCTCTCTCTTGGGGTGATAGTATTGATTTTAAAACAACTATCAATATGCACAGTACGTACATAGACACAGAGGCATCTTGACATAACCTCTCTCCGTGGATACCACACCGTCTTTAAGAATATTATGCATTTTGGTAGCTAAGTAGAGATGGACAATCCCATCGAGAAACCAACAACTTTAGTAGTATCGCCTTCTTCCTTGTAATTTCTTGTCTTTCCATAGTTTATCTCGCTTCGGTATACCCATTATCGGCACACTAGCTCTTTAAACACTGAACCTATCCCTGTAAAGTGCTAAGATCTGTATACTATGGTCTCGAGCGTGATTAGAATAGTGCCTTTCCAGTAATGTCTCATATTGATGTAAGCTTTTCGAGATACATGATCAGCTAGGTCCTTCTCCTTTCCATTAATCATAGTTAGCAACTAATATTGTATCTTGCGTTTGAAGCACGAGAACAAGTATGACCAGCATTCTGTGAATAATGTTAGAAGGTCTAGAGGAGCTTAGTACATTAAGATTCTTTGTGGCGTCAACGTTCTGTGGCCATGGAATCACGTAAATTGACCTCTCTCCGTGGAGAACACTCTATCCTGAAGAGTATTTTGCGTTTCTACAGCAGAGAAGATGCACGATACTTACAGAAAATTGAATGCTGTTCACTCACTCACATGTGTAGTTTCGACAGTCTCCGGCGGAAGCGCTTCTGAAGAAGTCGAAATCGGAAAGTGAAGCCCACAACACTTTGGACAGTAGCACCTTCCCGCTCTGTCTCAGTTCCAACTTTCACTTGCCAGCACTTTTATTTGACTTGATTTCTGTTTCCTCTCCTCCACTTTCATCACCGCAATCATCATGGCTCACCTTCCGGACGAGATCTGGCTGAAAATCGCCGAATACATCGACCCTCCAGATACAAAGTGCACGTGTGAGTGTGAATCAGGCAGAGAACGCAACAGAATCGTCGAGCAGAATCTCATCAACCTCTGTCTTGTGTCCAAACAGCTTCGTGCTGTCTTCCAGCCAGGACTGTACCGCAGTTTCGTCAAGTTCAGCAGAGCTTGTGCACGCCAGCGACTGCTCACCTCAGACTCGGAATGGCTACACAAGTACTATCAACGCGATGAAAAGACTTTCCGCACTATCCGCAAAGCAACAAGACTTGAGAAACTCATGCAGACCTTGATCCACCGTCCTGATCTTGCCGCCGTGATGAAACAAGTCCATGTCGGCTGGTTTGTCGAGGATGCCTCTCTTCCAGTACACTTTCGCAAGCTTTACGACAAGCTCCCTCTGCATGACACACTTGCCAGCACATTCGCAATGGCTCTCAGGAAATTTTCAGGATTCGAGCGTATGTGTGTTCAATCCAGAAGGTCTTGGCTAGCGGCTCTCTGGGACGGCGAGGAAGGAGCAGAAATTGCACTTCTACTGATCCTGTTACCAAACCTACGCCTCTTGCGTATCGAGTCGAAGAGCGGCGATCTTGGTCGTTATGCACAAGAGCTGTACAACATTCTCCTTGACCCCGGACCCACGTCGTGGACCATCAAGTCTACAGGTGGGATGCTGTCACAACACCCTGTCGACGTACAAGTGCAGCAATCTTCTCAAATGCTAAAAGCCCTCGAGTCACTCAGTATATGGTCAGAAGGTGCCGGCATAGGCTCTCTACGGCGCTGTGTGAACCTCTTATCGCTACCGTGTCTCACTTCATTCGATGCAAGAGGCCTTGATCAATTTGGAGTGCTTCGACTACAGCCGCAAATCAATTTCGCGACTCTTCAGCATCTAACACTTACACACTGCAGACTCAGGGGACCTACCATCCAAGATCTCTTGAGCAGATGTACAAAGTTGAAATCGCTTGTCCTCAGCTCCGAGTATGCCTTCAAGCCCGATGAATTTCCTAGTATCGGTGCAGAATGTCTTGCTGCTCTCCCAGGCTCGCTGGAGCGTCTCACCTTATTACTGCCTCAGTACATGATTGAATCAACTCTGGACGTGTCATCCTTTGAGAGACTGCGTTTCCTCGAGTTGGATGAGGACTTCTTTTCTCAAAGCCAGAGACTGTCACGTATGCATATGAGCCTTCCAACAAGCATCCAGCAACTCATCATCCGAAGAACCACCATGTGGATCATACCGCAGCTCAAATCATTCTTCGACACGTTCTCGCTGGATTCCAAGTTCCCCAACCTTACTATCGTGCAATTGTATGCAACTGAAGATCAGCACGACGAGTTGAAGAAACAGTTGACCGGCTTCTATCTGCGAGCTCAGCAGTGCGGTATCGAATTTGAGTTCGAGGAAGAACCTGCCCACAACCATTGGTGGTTCTGGGAGTCTGACTCTGATTCTGAAGATGGCTCGGATTCTGAAGACTCTGGTTCCGATGGAGACCGAGACTCAGAAAGCGCCGATTCAGACTTGTAAGTAGCTTCAAAGGCTTTTACGTATGGTCCAAACATACCATGCTTTGATACATATTGCTGCAGATTCGGATGGAAGAGGGGGGATTTCTGAAGGCTGGGTCGTAGGAGGAACGAGAAAAAAGTATCATGTATCGAGCTGCAGTGGAATTGCTGAAACAGTGAGAATCAATGGATGAAAACACAAAGTAGCTATAACGTGATGTATATTAGCAAACAGCATTACCAAAGAATCACAAACTGAATTTATCACATCGCTACTCTGTTTGTTTACCAAAGATTCTGATGCTAGTTATGTGCTGCCATAGGAAAGGTCGAATGTGAGCTTTGAGCCAGCTGTGCTTCTAATCGATGAAGGCGGTGAATTTCTGCCGCGGCTGCACTCTTTTTGATTGATTGCTCCATTGCTCTCTGTTTGTCAGGCATCGTGTTTCAGGATGTTTTGTATATAGATTGAGTGTTCCTGCAAAATGAGCCCGCTGCAAAGTTTCGTGATCTCGTACAGACCTCTGCGGTTGAACTCAATATGTTGCCTTCGTTTCTCAAGGGAACTTATGCCATCTACAAGGAAGACACAGATTCTGTGGCTTCATGGCTTGCATCTACTGCTAGAAGATGCGGCTATTCACTTGATCTATTGAGCGATGTAGCTGGAAAACCATCTGGTCAGAGGGCACCAAAGAAGAGAAAGAAGAAGAACAAGAACGGCAAGACTCCAACATCCGTTGATGCATCAACCACTCAGGACGATGACCCCAAGCCCACGGCTCCGGCAAGACCAGTGACTTACACGATTGCAATCAAGGATTTCGTCTCTCTGGCTGAATACATCGTTGCCTTCCAGAAACCACCCGTCAGAGTTCCCAACTCTTTTGTCGGCGTTTTGGATCGTGCTATCGCTCTCCGCAGAAAGCACAACTCCTGGTTCAGCGATGCCGGTCGCTCTTCGAACGATGATGGACACAACTTCTTCCTTGGTGTACTTGAATGAGTTCGCGAGACTTTGAAGTCACGGATGCCTTCTGACTCTGTCGACGATCCTCTCGCCAGACCTTCTGCGACTTCCACTACCAAAGGCTCTGACAGAAGCCACATTAGGAATGCATTTGCAAACTTGAACTTGGAAGAGCCTAGCGATAAGTTCCTCAACGCTCCTCCTCCTGAGAAGGTCCAGGATCTTCCTGTCGAGGTTGACGATGGCTCTCGTTACCAGGCCGAGCGACTCCAGAAGGTCGAGGAGCAATATCTTGCTGCTCATTGTCTGCTGGCCGATATCAGCTCCATCAGAGAACACGTCAAATCGCTTTGGAGCATGTACCGCGATGGACAGATGGACCTACACTCAGTCTCCATCACGTCAAATACCGCTGTTGAGCTCGTCCGACGCATGCAAGAAGACTACGACGCAAACTTCCCAGAGCACTCGGACTTTGAAGGCCTGATCAAGACCTTCTATGTCGCCCAATGTGTTTCCAAGGGTCAGGATCCTAATCGCAGGCAGCGACCTGGCGATATTATCAACATGGCCATGTATGACCTCGCTGACCAGATTCTCTTACCAACTTACACAATCATGGCCTCGCTGAGTGATGTGGTTGCGCCTGGTCAAATCCCCCTCTACAAGCCTGGCCATTTTGGCCACCGTGATCTCTCTACCGAGTGGTCTCAGAAATCTCCCCACGACAAGCTCCAGGATGATAAGCTTGTGCTCTTTGAAGCTTTCTCTGGTTTCTCTGCTATCGCGAAGACTGGATGCTTTGCTGAAGACGAAGTGATCAGAGGTGTACGAGAGATGGCACCAGGCAAGAAGGTTCCTCTCTGGCTCACTTTTGCTGTTCAGAATTTCCTTGATGTTCAACATGTCATGGGTTCTCAGTCTGCACGGGGAGTCCTTGAGTAAGTTGGATATCAATCATTCTGGCACAGTACGTGGTGAACACGAAAGAACCATGCTAACCATACACGTACTCTAGTCTACAAACTGCTGCTCGTCAGATCGAGGCATCCCTCACACAAAACTCCAGATTCCACGAGAACCTGCGTATTGACACCTGGGGTGCCCACAACGACCGGGTGTTAGCTCAAATCCAGAACATAATCGACACCTGGATCAAGCAAGACAAGGTGAAGAATATAATCGAAAGATCTCTTCAAGGCAACCCCACCATTGCTGCCCAGATTGCCGGTGAGCCATTCAAACTACTCAAGCAATATCCCTCGCTTTGTGGTATTTGGCTTTTCTCTCTGAGATACTTGGTTCAAGATGCTGGTGTTGCTTTCTGTAATGCTTGGGGTTCGGTCATGTATACAGCTCATCTGTACAATGCTGCTCGACAAGAGAAGCTGCTGAAGGGTATCTGGAAAGACATGGAATTGGCATTGTTACTACAGGGTAACGACAAGATGTTCATTGGTAACCGACCTGAACAAGCTGAGGGTACGTATACTGCGTTATTGGCAGGCCCCACCGTCATATCTCCTCTGAGAAACCAACTCGCTGACGTGCCACCAGACTATCTCAAGCGCTTTACCCTCTGTATGGGCTACTCGGTCACCACTCTGGCAAAGAACTCCAGACAGACCGGTCCTAAAGCCTCGCCAAAGGGCCCTCGAGGCATGGAGAACGCATTGGAACTGTCACAATTGTTTGCTGCACGCTACCCCTACAATGGAAAATCACAGTCGGCCGATCTAGACGCCGTAGAAAAATACGTCAAGGAACAATTCAGCGATCCCGAAAACTTTTCTATCGAGGGTGCACACGCAACCGATGAAGTTGCAGCTGAGGTATGTCATAACAACGTCGAAAAGCACGCCACGCACAACACAAGACTGACCACTTCCTTTTACTCAAACATATAGATCACCGAAAGGTACAAGATCACTACCAAACTCACTACCCAGACCTTCCTCGAGGCCTGGCCAACTCGTTACGTTCCGAGGGAATGCATCTAACCTTCGATTACTTCCGTCTTCACCGTTTCTGCTGGACGCTCCTCCGCACCATCAAAGAAGCTTGCTCCTCCTCGCTACGCCAACTGTTCGGCCCCGACTACATCGAGCGCGAAAATCAGTTGCCGTTTGTAGTGGGATACCTATTCATGTGTGCTTTTTCTGCAGACAAGGTGAGCAAAGAGCAAGGCGTGGAGGCGAGAAGTAAAGTTTTTGGTGAGGCGGTGGGAGCTATGGAAGGATTGATCGCGAGCGGGGCTGGAGGTATCTGTGCGAGGATCATGGAGCAGTATTTCAACTATGCTGTTGATTGGGACGAACTTGAAAGCCTGCAGTAGGAGGATATTAGAGGTTAGACGGTGAAGAGGCGTATGCCACTTTCTTTGCTTGAGCTTGTTGGGATTCCCTTGATAACAACCACTTTCTGAAGCGAATTGTATCTATGTATTCGTCGTTGACCTATGCTCGCGCCTCTGACTGAGCGACTGACTTAATTGTTCGATGGTCAATGATCATCTACGTTGTAAGGTAAAAAGTGGCGCGTCGGGTAAAGTTGAGCGGGCAAATTATCAATGTGCAGCGAGTCTCCACTCGCAACAAAAGTCCGCTGTTTTGAACTCCATCCTCTTGCTTCAAGCAAGCACTGCAAAAATATTACTTGCCCTTGTTGCTGCAAAAATAGACAAATCAGGGCAAGTTGATGTTGTACGATGACAAAAACAAAACGTACAGCAGCAGGGATTCCCACGTGGTCACCCACCGTAGTACTAATCTGCCGTTCAACTGCTTATGTATGGCAGAGCGGACGGGA
>SWBH01000392.1:0-12591 GCA_024195465.1 Aureobasidium sp. EXF-8845 | reverse complement strand
ACGTCACGAACCAGACTTTCCCGGCTGTTAGTGGTAATGTCTTCGAGTCGCGTCTCGTGATAGGTTACACGGTCCCCAAATCAGCATCACCCATGTCTTTGACTCCTCCAACAAAGCAACATGAGCCTGTATACGGAAAACTACTTCTGGTTCCCAACGGAGGATGCTCTGCCAGTGACTTCTCTCGCAACATGACCGGTCAGATTGCTTTGATCAAGCGTGGTACATGCTCTTTCGGCGACAAGTCAGCCAATGCCGGTAAGGCTGGAGCTGATGCTGCCATCATTTACAACAACGAGGACGGCGAACTTGCTGGCACCCTTGGCAACCCTACACCAAACCACATCGCCACTTTCGGTATCTCCGCCGAAGATGCTGCACCTTGGGTCGCGGCGCTCCAGAACGGTACTGCCGCTGGGTCGGTCGACGCCATCGCTTACATTGATTCCACCGTCGACGAGATTATGACCACCAACGTCATTGCTCAGACGACTGCTGGTGATCCCGAAAACTGTGTCGCGCTCGGTGGTCACAGTGATAGTGTTGCCCCTGGTCCTGGCATCAATGACGACGGTTCTGGTACCATCTCCCTCCTCGAAGTCGCCACTCAACTCACCAAGTACGAGGTCAACAACTGTGTTCGCTTTGCTTGGTGGGCCGGCGAAGAGGAAGGTCTTCTCGGATCAACCTACTACGCTGAAAATCTCTCTCCTGCCGAAAACCAGAAGCTTCGTCTCTTCATGGACTATGATATGATGTACGTTTCCTCATTTCCTCCTTCAATCCCTCAAATGACTAACTCCTCGTGTAGGGCCAGCCCAAATGGCGTCTATCAAATTTACAATTCCTCTTCAGACGTCAACCCCGCTGGCTCGGGTGAACTCCGTATTCTTTACGAGGACTGGTACAAGGAGCAAGGTCTGAACTACACCTACATTGTGTTTGATGGTAGAAGTGATTACGTTGGTTTCCTCGAGAGCGGTGTCCCCAGCGGTGGTATTGCCACTGGTGCAGAGGGTATCAAGACCAAGGAGGAAGCAAGCATCTTCGGTGGTGAAGCTGGAGCACAGTATGATCCTTGCTATCACCAGCTTTGCGACGATATCAACAACCTTGACCTGACTGCTTGGGAAGTCAACACCAAGGTAAGCAAGAACATGAATGCTGAGAGGCCGATTCATCCAATTAACATGTCTTACAGCTCATCGCTCACTCTGTTGCCACTTATGCCAAGTCATTCGATGGCTTCCCCAAGCGTGTTGCTGCTGTCGAGAAGAGATCGCTCGCTGGCTCGAAGAAGAGCACACCTTTGTTCAAGTACAAGGGTAGCGAGCTCATCATGTAGATATGTTTTTGTTTGCTTCGACTTGATAGACACCTATGGAATATTGACTGGACATTGAGTCCTGACTCTTCACCATCAACCCTGTGTCTTGTTTGTTGCCTGTGAGGTCTGATGTTCTTGAAGCAGCATCTGGAGAGTGTACATCTACCACGCACCGAGTCCAAGAGGATACGGAAATCGACCTTGTATGTCAACTCAGATAGTATGATCCATCCCATTTTGACCCTGCAAGTCGACGACAGCTCCACATAATCCATGACACGGAGACAAATATAAATCCCAATGCAAGGAGGTTCGGAAGTTTATCGAAGGCTCTGGACAGCGACATGCCACGCTTCCACCATAGAGTTCTGTGGCCGGGGCGTCGGAAAACCTGCGGAAGCATATGAACAGATGATCAGACAGAACTGAACTAGCAGAGATGAAAGATGTAGGATTTTGTGTGAGCGACAAGATTCTGATTATGATCAGGGGTTCGGCAAGAGAGAAATGATTAAAGGAGATGGAGATGTTCCCTTGGAGTTGCGGGCCTGGTTGTTTCTTGTGCCGTCTATGAACCATCAAGTTCCGTCCGTGTCTGCACAGTGTGTGGAGATGAGTGTTCTCTTGGGTTACATGAGCCGCTTCCGACGACACATGGTCTTGGAGGTATAGTGATGAGTGATCTACATATCAAGCTAATAAAATGGATGATACAGTAAGAGAAAACGACGATTCTAGTTAAGATTTTCTCTAGACACTAATACAGAGCTGCAGTTTTGGATTGTATATAGTATCGCAATATGATGTGTGTACAAACGACGATTAGGTACGCATCCGTCTGTTCATGTTACATTAGGGAAAGGAGATAGAACATTCGAATTTATCAACGTTTATACAACAATATCGCCGGATCACCTAGCTTTACTTTGACGACACAGAACCTTCAATGTATCAGGAATCGACAGGATAACTTATACAAGACCAGAAAATTGCCCACGAGGCCCATCAGAAACCACAAAACCAACGGGGATAATGTTCGTTTGGAAGGTGGCGGCAACCTTTGACCCATCACATGATCCTGAATCACCAGATAAGAAACATGTATCACCAATGAATACAGATCCACCACAATCCGGAGTAGTAGCACACAACACGCAACAGTCGTAAGCAGTGTCGCCCGAGCCTGACGACATCAGGCCATCATTGTAAGTGATAAAGTTGATGCTGAATCCATTGTGTGTAGAAGCAAAGTTGTTTGAAGCAAAGTTGTTTGCCTGGCACATCCCATATGTGGTCGGAGTGGGGGCGATCTCAATTATAGTGGGAGTAATGATCGTTGTTGTCGAGTATGTTGATGTTTCTGTAGTGCTGATAGTGCTAGTCGTTGAGAATGTCGATGTCGTCGAAGCAGCCACAGGCAATATACTCGTGATAGTTGTGAGAGTACTTGTCGTTGAAGTTGTCACTACTGGTGGAGTCGTAGTCACAGTCAAGGTTGTCTTTGCCGTTATGATCGATGTCCGAGTCGAAAACACTTCGACCAGTCCAGCACAATCAATTTCGGTAGGATATGACGCTTTCGAGAGTCCAGAAATCCTCAGGCCCTTTGGTAGAGATGGACTAGCAGCAGCAGCAGCTCTGTTTCGGAGGATCTGTTTCTCATCGCGGCGACGCATCTTAGCAGCACCGGGTAGTGCAGATTGGATTGGGGTGAAGCCAGGAGAGGTTGCAACTGTGCTAGTCGCAGGTGTGCTCGTGACCGTGACAGGCGATGCTGTGTCGGTCTCAGTGGAAGAAACCACAACTGTGCTTGTCGCTTCGGGCTTGCCGATGCTCAGCTTTCGACTTGAACTGCTAGATGCAATAGCAAGGGCGGGATTAAAACAAGACATAAAACTAGGTTCGGAACTTGACATACCGTGTTTGCCAACTTAGACATTCTGGAATCGTGTCAACATTCCGCATATACAATATTTGAACGTGATTGGAGTTCGCGTTTTTGGACACTCGACATAAGTTGATCGCTCCGACGAGGCTCAAAAAGATCGAAGACTTGGACGTCTCCAATGTGGCACAGTTGCAGTCGAATATGTTAGGGTCTAATAAGCGAGGCGTGAGACGCAGGTTCCTTGATGGGTAAATGCCCGTACCCGGGTATTGATTGGTTACCCAAGTTCTGTACTGGTACTCAGTGCCGCGTTTGTCAATGACGATCAGCCCGATGGAGGTCGCTTTGTGTCTGAGAAGGGCGCCCTGCAGGGTCCAGATGCTTTTCAATAATTTTTGTTATGTCGAGTATGTCAGATGTATACCTTCGGTACCTTTTCCTCCAAGCTCCATACCCTACAAGTTTTTTCAGGTTTGAGCGGACACTTTACAGTCTCAACACGTATAATGTCGTGAACAGAAAGGTCCAGGGTTGCTGGTTGTATCCAGGAGGACAGCGATATGGGCAAGTCCAGGGTCATTGAGTAGAAGTTTGGCGAGTCTCTCCTTCCTTAGCCAAGTGCCCATGTCGATGGATTCGATACCGGATGCCGAAGGAGTCTTGTTCACGTACGGCAGAATTCTGATGGTCCCGTGTCATAAGTACATGGAAGGCGTCAACGGGCGATGTAAGTCGGATGATAGCGACCGCTACTGGGCTGCATTCATTATGCTTGCGCCGCTTTTACAGCCGTGTTCGGCTACTTCGTGTACCTGAGAAGCAATCTCTTTTCCGTGACACACAGATGTAATCGAGCTCTTCTGGATTCAGCATCAGAAGTGGACATCCAACAAATTGCGAACTCAAGAGCTGAAGAGCAGTCCGCTTTCTGAGATTGGATTGCGCTCAGCTTCATGGAGGGGTGGCTGAATATGGCAGCTGCACCCGAGCTGAGTTGACCCGGAGATTGCCCATCGGCTAATCCTCCCGCGATTGTTCTTTCCCACTACTTCTCACTTCCACATCTCCTCCTGGACACCTGCGATACAGACCTGTCTCGACTAATGACTCGATTTTGTGGTATCCGAGCTTGTCGAATCTCTGATTAGTTACTATAGTCAAACCAATGAGTCTACTTTCGGCAGCTAATGAACATTTTGGTTGACTCGGCGGAAATGCCGGCAACAAATGCATCTCGCCATGACTACTGCCTGACCAGACTGTACTAGTAGACTACGCCATGCTTCCTTTGCTGCTAACTCTTCATAAGATCTCGCGGCTATGCCGAAGCTGAGCATCTGATGGACGAGATTGAACACTCCACTCTGCTGAGTTGTGGCTTCTCTTCCTGACAGATCAAATAGATCTCAGCTGAACAAGGTGTTTGTTAGCCTTGGTAAACGAGTATACAAGGTAGGTCTGGAGTCCGGGATGTTCTACAAAAACCTCCACGAGACTACCATCCATCACTCACCGCCGTCCGAACACATCAACCACTGGATTCCTGATTCACATCGCGTTGTTGATATCGCCCACTACTCTCCTTTATACTGTCCGAGTCAAGATGCGTCAAGTCATCGTAGCGCTTGCAGCTTTCACAACTTTAGTAAAGTCACAGTCGACAGCTTCGAGTAGTGTCCTTCCACTTGCCTCCGAAGTCTTTGTCCTTCCGGTTGTGTATGTAACGGCAGAAAACGCTCCTGCTGCTACATCTATTATGCTCGCTGGCACAGCGACTGTCCTTTCAGACCCTTCAGCAACAAATATCTTCGACTCGCCAGAAGCTCTCGAGATTGCGCTCTCATCTTCAGATGCTCCAGCTCCGATTCCAGCGTCTGACTTCGTGGAACGCGCTGTCGCCTGTGTACCACAGCCATCTGGCATATCTCACATTTCTACACCAGATAGTGCAGCTGGATTTGTCAGCGACAGCTACTATCACGATCAGGCCTTGTCAGCAAGTACTCCATCAGGCTGGGTACGAGCTTTTACTGGACTGAACGCTTCAAACTCGGCCGAGAGGTGTTTGGGATTCACGCTTTTGCCATCTTACGATGTTCAGGCGTGCGCGAGTAGGTGCGCCACACTCCCTTCCTGCGACTCGATAAACATATATTTCGAGAGAGATCCAAGTACATCCATCGACAATTCGACATGCACGAATCCGGCCGGCGTAACAAACGTCAAATGTGTATTCTGGAAGGGTACAGTGGGATCTTTGAACGCCAATAACTTCGGTCAAAAAAGAGCGGAGTTCCAGGTTGTCGTTGCTGGCAGTTCGGGATATATGAAATTGGCTTTCGCTGCTTCTCTTCTTGTAGAGCCGTCGACAACTTCCAGCTCGCTTCCAACGGCCACTCGTGTCACAGATATACAACCCGAGGATCCTGTTTCGCTTTCGAACAAAAACATCATTTGCTCTTTGCCGCTCGTGGCGGCACTGCTACTGGGTCTTCTGATCTAGGTTGGGGACCGAGACACATCAGCCCCTCGAGTCGCAGATATTTCCATGCATGCGGTATCTCAAGAACTACGGGGGCGGCTGTCCTCCAACGACAAGATCGACCAAGACCTGAGCGTCATAGCAGCTACCGTCAGTAGTATGAGCCTCCAAGCTCACAACCTCGCAGTAGCTGCCGTAGCGAGACTTCGGTCTTTATATTCGTATCTTACAAGGAGGGTACGAAGATCGGGAATGTAAGCAGGAGAAACGACGTGAGTCACTTAGAACGAAGTGGCGACCTGCAACGCATTGATTCAAGACTGCGGGCCTGTAAGAAGTTCCCTGTGGAAGGTACGAGGCCGTAGAAGGTTTACTGGACCGAGGGTCCGACTATACGTGGTTCACGCTTTGGCAAGCGAGTAATAAGCGGCCTTGATGGCAAATGCGTGGGTCTTAGGAGGACCAAAAGAATTGATTTGGACATTTCCTGGGCTGATCCAACACATCATTGATCATGCTTATCTCATACCTCTCAGTTTCCACTCATAGGTAAACCCTCAGTACCTCTTCCATGATCTTCTCCTAGTACCTCACCACCCACAACCAATTTTTCACAATCCTGCAAGACAAAAGTCATCCTCGCCCACTTCGTCTCACTAGGATTTTTCCACGAATGCATCGTCGCCCTCTGCACAGCAATATCCCCCGGCCCCATCATTTGCCTCTCCCCAGAATCCAACACCAACTCAATCTCTCCAGCAATGACAATACCATAATCTAAAGACTGTGTTCTATGCATCATACACTCGAAGCCAGGTGCAAAGTCTACGGTGCGGCATACTGTACCGTGAGGGTTCACCAAGCCGAGTTTGCCGGAAGAGGTGATGGTGTCGTGAGCACTGATGTCGGTGTTGTCGTTGAGGTTTGGGGGGAACTGAGAGGTTGTGTAGGCGACGTTGAAGGCCATTTCTTTGTTGTCGTAGACTGTCCAGTTTGCGGGGCGGTTTTGTTCGACGATCGCTTTGCCGGTGTTTTTGTTATGGCCGGTCAGGTATGTGGTTATTGCCGGTAGATCTGAGATTTGGGATTGTTTTGAAGACATGATCGATGTTGGATGATTCGGCAATTACTTGGAATGGAAGGTGCGTTCGTCTTATGTGGAAGTCGAAAGACAAGTAATGAGATCTTGTATGCGTGTTCAGAACCAACCGTGAGAGCCAAGATATATGTAATCGCGTCTTTCTACCCCGCTTCGAGTCCTGAGTATCCGGAAGGAGGTGCAGGTTAGGAATATAGGTGCCGGTTACCTGCGTCTTCTTCGGGACCCCTTCGGACTCCGGAGAAGGAGCATATGCATCACGAGACTGCCAATCTAGGATCACAGGCAGTGAGTTTTTACTACTTTGACATACCTTCGTGTTTCTCCTTCCATGGTAATGGGATGAGTTTGTTTGGTTGTGTTGGTCCCGTCGGTCACGCCAAGTCGGCAATCGCTGAGCTTGACGATGCCGCCGACACGACGAACAGTACGGCAAGCTGTCCCGAGAGTATAAAGTGCTGCGACGTATCTCATCATATAACCCTTGTGATATCGCTCTATGTCTGTCGAGTTGCGATGCAAGAAGTTCCACTCAATCGTGGGTAATAATGCGATTGCTTTGCTGACAAAGCCGTTCCAGCTTTGACGACACTCCGCCACAAGAAATCTATTCATTTTTCTTTGGATCCAGACCCGATCATGAACGGATGATGCTGCTTCCTTGAGAGCGGTATCAGCAAAATATTGACATCCAGATTTTGGATAAAACAGCAACACATTCAGATCTGACAAGATCGACCCCAACGCCGCTAAGCCTGTGTGGCAGTAATGGTACCCGCCAGCCTGATGTCTGGTTCTCACTCAAACAGAGTCACTTGCAAGTGGAAGTCTACAGCAAGAAATGAATAACAGGTCCATGAATCTTGGCTGCTCTCCTTGAACCTCATCTCAATCTGTACTTTCAGCGATCAGCACTTGCATCAAAGCACTGGAGTCGGAAGCTATAACAGTAAAGGGAGATATACGGACCTGGCTGTCTGCTGTTAGTGACTGGTCGTAGGGCGATACTGATGACTCTAGATGTGTCGGTAATTCTTTATATGGTATCTGTGATGACCTACACCGCTGAATCTCTCGAGGATGTCTCGTCCTGTAGTACAAGAATGATATTCCTGCTTCAATAAAGAGACTGGCTTGGTAGTATACCATTTCCTATTCCACTAACTCTCCCATCATCAACCATCAACCATCAACCGTCAAGAGGGCAGAAGAATAATCTCGAAATGGACCCCGAGCTCTAGAATCATTCTACAAGCTTCTCTAGAGGCTACATGCAGTTCCGCCATGGAGTACGTCGCATATAAAAAGGTGACTTAAGTAGGGATACATGTTAAGGTTCTCGATATACTTGATATGAAGTTCCTTAATCTGATCCACGAAGCAAAGTCGTTATGGTCAAGAACATTGCACCTGTTCTTTCTATATCCAATCACACCATCACTTGTAGACTTAATCATCTTATAGGAAATCTCGATTTGCTTAGCCAAAGACTTGAGTATCCGCTATAGTAGTCACCAGCCAAGCAAGTTCTTATCGAAGATTGTCTACAGTCATGAAAGGAACCTAGTGTCTTATCCATCACATTTGCTTAACTAACCAGGAAATAACCTCTATAAGAGTGCGCTTGAGCTGCGAGGAAAATTCCAGAAGTGGGCTTCTGCAAGTGAGAAGTTTTAGAGCTATAATTGTTGAGGAAGAAGAAAGTCAACAGGTCTGTATTCTTTCATTCCTCGCGCCCTCTTTCTGAAAGGGTGGCGATACATATAACCTCGACTCCAATCAAATTCGACTACTCTCCCTAGAGGAAGCAAAGGAAATGACATGATTTATCGACCCCATTACTTCCCTGTCCCCTCATCTACAGATGCAAAATACCGGATAGTCTAGAATCCACGTGCTCGTCATATCTTGTCGTACCTCGACCTTTGATCGGTGGTCGATCAGCCATGATGGGCGAGAATATGGGAAGAGAAGATGATCTGGAACTACGAAATGGACATTACTCATTGGAATAGTCCGCAGTCGCACCTGTCAGATTTCGTGGGAACCAGCAATTAGCAAAAGTCATGCGGTTTCTATATACCAAGTAGAGCCACGCCACTAGAAACCTAAGAAACTTACGTATAAGAACCCCACTCGTCTTCAGATTACTTTGATTACGCAAAGATCAACATGGTCAATCACAAGTGTCCCTCAGCTGCGCGCTTCACGTGCTGAGCCTGATTGAGTCACGTACGAGGGATCCCCTGATGGATATCCATGACTCCAGTGGCCAAGATGAGTAGCCAGGTCTGTGTCTCCCAATCCTCTCCCCCTCTCTCTTTCTAGAAGGATGGTGTCATATACATACCCCGACTCTGTCGTCCCTTCGCTGGTAATAGACTGGAGAGATGAGAATCACAGACCCCCCCTCACTCCTTTCTGCTCCACTTGCAGCTCCGCCCGCATCGCTGGAGCCCACAATAACTCCAACACACCTATCGTTGGTTGCGATCGTGCTCGAAAGATCTCTATAACAGGTTCCTCCACGAGCAATGGAGTGAGTAAAGACTGTGTTGATTTGGAAAGACTTGCGCAAGATTGCTCTTATATGGAAACACGAGGTTGGGGGTTGAAGCTGGGAGATAGTCATATAGGAGGAAGGTACGTGGACGTAGTGGAAACCTGATACTTAGGATGGAACAATTACAGATCTCAGCGATATGGAAACATGCATATACAGCATTGTCATATACTTCTTAATATCTACGCATCGCCTCCTTCCTGCCCAAGTCTATGCACGTCTATACCTTTGTATACAAAAGCTCCCTTCCTCACCTATACAAAACTCCCTCCATCGACTATGCGCTTGCCTTCATACCTATGCACACCTCGCCATCTCCCTCCCCAAACACTTCAAACACCCACACTTCTGCACCTCTCCTTCATCCCCATCTCGACCTCTTACCTCACCCCTTTCTTCACTCGTCACTCCACTAGTCGTTCCACTCCTCTCACACTCAACCATCAACGCCCCAGGCCCTTCCCTAACAGCCGCAGCAACAGCAAAAGCCAACGTCAATGAAAATCTCACCCACAACCATGGGGAATGTCTACTCAACATTGGTGCTGTATCATCCCTTCTCTGCCTCTCACTCCTTGACCCATACTCGGTCCTCAGTCCTTGCGAACTCTTCCTCTTTTGAACTTTGCGTTGTGTATCGAATACACACCTCGAAGGCGAAGCCCTACGTCTCGATTGCCTCGAAGGACAAGGTGATAGCTCAATATCTGAGGTTTCGGCTTCAGAGTCAGAATCCTCAGCCTGAATCGCCCTTTCCCTTTCTGACGCTGAAGAAGCCGAAGACTGGCGGTACGGCGCCTGCATCAGTATAGCATTCTCATGCAACGAACAAGCCATCAACCTCCTCGTCGCCAAAGGCCCAAGTAATGCATGCAACAACATCCATTGGAAGCGATTCAACGTCCTTGATAACAAGAAAGCTTGGTGAGCTCTTGCTACACATCGTCTAGCAATCTTGAAAGGTTGACGCAACAGTTCCTTCACTATCTCCAACAGACCAGAAGATTTTTGCGCAGGAGGGGGATAGGTGGCAGATGTAGTGCGAGAGGGAGGTGGATAGAGGGATAGGCCTGTGGCTTCGGAGATGGAGCGTTGATGGCGCAGACGCAAGGCTCCGGAGACGTTTCGTTGGATGGATGTACTGTGTGAGGTAGAGGAAAGGTCCGTGGGTTTGGCGTTTATAGTTGCAAAGGGAGTGGGTCCCGAAGAAGTGGTTTGAGAGTCATCGTCGTGTCTAGCGGCGTGTAGCTCTTCAAGTAGATTTCTCCCCGTATTAGGACCTATAGAGGGATACTCTGCTGATGTGGAGTGAATGACATTGGCATGTTGAGGCGTGGGTGTTTTATCCTCTTCAGTCGAGGGAATTGAAGAGGATGAATCTGTAGTGGCAAAGGACGGTCGTGTTAACAGTTCTAATCCATCTGTATTTGTCTTTGCTCGTCTGCGTCCAGTGATGGGACTGAACTCATGACAACTGGCTCTTCTTGGCGCAACATGTACCTCCGGAAATGGGAAAGCGCGAGGAGAATCGTGAGGCTCGTAGATAGGCGCTGAAGCAAGTATAGGAGCCAATTGCGCAGCCGACAAAATCAAAGGTTTGGGAAGATGAGACCCACCATGGAACCTTCTCATTCTTCGATTTGGACGAGCGCGTGAAGAAGACGGTGGAGGTTCTTGGTTCATGAGAAGGCTAAAGTCGATGCTGTTGCGTGAAGCATCGCTGACAAAAGACTCTCGCTTAGAGGCCTCCCAATCTGCATCACTGACGTGGTTGTCGAAGTAGTCTTGAACAGCTCCTTCGCTGTGCGGTCTGGCTTCGTCGACCTCTTGCTGTTCAAGCATACTCGCTTGATGCAAAGATCCAGCAGTGGGAAAGCGGTGGAACGACAACCTCTTCTGTCGTATACTCCTGGATTCCTTGGTGAAAGGCGGTTGAGCAAGCGGCGTCTCAGTCTTGATGGGTGAGGTAACAAGCAAATGTGCAAAAGTCTCCAACCTCTTCTCAAACTCGATATTCGCAGCTTCAGCAGTATCCAAAGCCTTTCTCGTGGCGTCGAGTTGAGCTTGGAGTTCCTTAACTTTCTGCAAGTACTTTTCGCCATCTGCTTCGAGCATGTTGATTCTAGCACGCAGGTTGTTCTCAACACCATCATGCTCTTCCATGACCTGCAGCACTCTCTCATCAAACTCAGTCTCCCAGCGAGAGTTTTCCTGTTCTAGTCTCCGAATGTCTTGGTTCAGTTGACGTATCTTTTGACCCTTCTCTTTTGTCACGGACGGAGAGTTGAGCGAGGCTAGTTGGGTCTGATAGGCGGCGAGTTCAGATTCGAGGTATGCGATATGTTGATCTTGCTGATCCGAGTCGGGATTACTCTTGTACGATTGAGTGCGTTGATGTTTCTGTCTCGGCTTTGTGAGGTTTGGGGCCTCGGGTGGGAGACTGTTCGATGTGCTGTCAGTGGGGCTCCTTCTCTCTACAAGGTGGGGTAGTCTTGTGATACCATGCTGGCGACGACTCAAAGTTCCATGGCTTGTCGTCTCCATTCTCATCTGCAAAGACCGACAAGACTGAGTCATGTTTGTTCTTGTTCTTGTCTTTCCTTCGCAGACTCGAGTTGCTGACTTCCTGCAGTATGCTTGACGACCTTCCTCTCGCACTCAGATATGCCTTGTTCGAATCGAGTTGCTGTGGTAGATCCGAAGTAGGTGTATCATCTTGTTGTGCAGGCGAAGACCAAGCATCAGAGATCCTGCGCTTGGGAGTAATGTTGCGATTGGGCAAGGTGCGACCTCGGAAGCCATTTTTGCGTAGTTGAAGTCGTCGGTTTGCTCGCGTTGTTCCAGGGCCGGCGAGGGGTGATGATCTCTGCTCGGACTCATCCATATCTAGGGGTAGTTGTGCGTCCATATGCAGGGATGGATGTGTCAATGTGGGCGTGCACAGTGTGTTTTTATCGTTTCAGCGACTACTGCATGGCCATGGTGGAAAAAGACACCTTGATGATCTGCGCTGTGTTTCGTCCTCTCAAGGCCGCAGCTGTTCAGTTTCGTGCTCGTTCTTCTGTAGTAGACGTGCAAAGTCTTTGTACAATCTGTCTCAAGTACCCTGGAGAAGAGAAAGAGTAAATGTGTGGAGACAGTCAGTGCTAGGGCAGGACTGAGCATTTGTTGTTTGGATGTTTATGCCCCGTCTCGGCCTCTCGGCTGTCGTCGACAAGAAAGTCTAATTTCC
>SWBH01000391.1:0-12609 GCA_024195465.1 Aureobasidium sp. EXF-8845 | reverse complement strand
TTCCAGGGCGCTGCTGGCATCGCCCACATCTGCGCTCTGCTCATGACCGTCATCATGATCGTCCATGTTCGCAGCAAGTTCACTGCCGTCGGTCGCAAGGAGATCATCAGTTTCTTCTGGAGTTACTTCTTGCTCACCATCATCTCGCTACTCGTCGACTGTGGTGTCGTCCCTCCTGGTTCTGGCGCATACCCCTGGTTCGTCGCCGTGCAGAATGGTCTCTCTTCCGCCACTTGCGTTTCCCTCATGATTGCCGGGTTTGTCGGCTTCCAGTTGTACGAGGATGGTACATTCCTGAGTGTCTGGTTGCTCAGAATCTGCTCTGCCACCATGTTCGCCATCACTTTTATCATCAGCATCTTGACCTTCCACGGCTGGGCCGGTCTGGGTCCCGACAACACCGTTGGTCTCTTCGTCGTCCTCTACATCTTCAGCGCTATATTCCTCGCCGTATATACCGTCATGCAGGTCCTGCTCGTTGTGGGAACCCTTCAAGATAGATGGCCACTGGGTCATATTGCCTTTGGCGTCTTCTTCCTCGTTGTCGGCCAGGTTCTCATCTACGCTTTCGGCACCGACGTCTGTGAAGGCATCGCCCACTACATGGATGGCCTCGTGTTTGCCACTGTCTGCAATCTTCTTGCAGTCATGATGATCTACAAGGTAAGCAGATCCTGTAGTTTTGTCCTTTTGTTTGCTCTGTACTGATGCTTTTTGTAACAGTTCTGGGACTCTATCACCAAAGAAGATCTTGAATTCTCCGTTGGCGCCAGAGTCAACAACTGGGATCTCAAGGCCCAACTTCTTAATGAGGAGGAAAAGAGAGCCACCATGTACATGGACAGCGAATACGACAGCTTGTACCACCAAGCACCCCGCCAACAATCCATGTACGGGAGCTCCAATGGCATCTAGACACATAATCCATTAGTGGAAACAACACACGAAGCGTCATCGTCATTCTTGGAGAAGAGCATTGCGCATGGAGTCACGAGTTTTATTCTTTTAATGAGTTATCAATGGGCCGAGAACCGGCAATGGATGGGCAGAAGCATATATCTATTTTGCTCCAGTAATATCTACATTTACACACCTAATCTAGCAAAGGCCTTGGAAGCCTCTGAGCGTTCCGACTTAGTGTTAACAACAACTCTTCTGCGACCGTTGTCAACAAGTCCTAGCTTGTCTCAACCCCAAGATGCCAACACTCCTTCCCAATACGTTCTCAAATTCTGTTTCCGACACGTTTCCAACAGCGAAACCCTAGAAGCGAGAATAACCCTAAACTATACTTTTCGCGTTGAACACATTTATTTGCTTATCATATTTCGTTGTGGTTGTTCAGATCTTGCGTCGATCTCATCAAACAATGGACGAAGACCGGTTGAAGCCATGAACGAGAGCCTATCTAACCCTGAGCAGCGGGGCAGCCATGTTGCGGTAGAGCGGCCTCATCTCCATCGTACAGCATGCTTCAGCTGTCGATCATCAAGGCAGAAATGTGATAGGCAGGATCCATGGTATGATCAGGCTGTTCAATCCCGTCGCACTTTCTGACAATATTGTAGCACGCGGTGCATCTCACAGCAAAGACGGTGCGAGTATCCTCAAGTCTCCAACCGCGGCCGCAAGCAAGGAAGTGTCAAGTAAGTCGATTCCACAACTTGTGTTGCATTGTCTCACGCAAACAGTAAGCCGGAAACTGTCGAGAAGCTTTTACAGAAAATACATGAGAGTCCTGTCGGTGAAAAAGTAATCGCTGCTATCCTAGCTTCTTCTCGTAACTTGCCACCTTCTGGCTCTATCTCGGATACGCATAGTGAGCGAGGCTCAGGGGATCACACAGCCGAGAGCAGGAATGTGTCAGTGGCATACACTGTCACCGATCCGGATGACCGGCGGGCGGGATACAGTCGCGTAAATGGTGACGCTGAAAGCTCACTTGTGTCGCCTTTACACATACTCGCAGATGCTGTGGAGACCGAAAGACTGGCATCTCTCAATATCATAGACCCGGTTCCAGCTTCGGAACATCCTAGAGAGCTTTCTCTGGACGATACAAACAACACATGGCTCTCTCGAAACTCTACGGCAAAATTAATCAAGTACTTCAGTATGTCGGCGAGCTTCCACCTACCACTACGATACTGACAGCTCATTTCTACTAGAGCCCAACTCTTTATCACAGAAAGATTGGCAGGTTCTGGCTTCGCAACCACTTAATGCCCCTTTGAGGCTCAGTTCCTTGACTTGCGATCCAATCAGTTCTCGTGTAATCAGCGATACTGATGCTGAGAGGTATTTCCACTTGTGAGTCTGTCCTTCTGCCCGTCATGAATAAGAACACATGGCTCATTGATTGTTTGCTAGATTCTTCGAAATTCGAAATCCGCTAGTGTGTTTGCTGGATCCAATTCTCCATGCCCCTGACCTCGTACGGTCATTGTCTTTTACACTATTCTCTGTCATCTGTGCACTAGGATGTGCAATTTCAGACAGCCAGAGAGATCAATCGTTGTATCCTAGTCTACTCGCTTTGGCAGAAAGCAACATCAAATGGTCGATAGCAACGTCTGTCAAGTCTGTGGAGACCATCCAGGCAATCTTTACCATGGAATACTGGTCACCAGTCCATGAGTCACAAAAGGACGACCCCTATTGGTTACACATAAGTCATGTAAGAAGGGGATCACTCCTCTGACTCACCAATTCATACTGACCATATGTCAAGGCCATTTTGATAGCCAGAGAGCTAGGCCTCAACAAAGCCAAGGCTATAACCGATTTAGTCGCTACATACACTTCTTCCTCAGCAAGCTCAGACTTCAAAGAACGGTTCCACCGAAATATTGAGAGAACCTGGCTTGCTGCGTTCTTTGCAGAAAAGAGCTTTGGGATCGTCACCGGCCGCGTGATGAATGTTGGTCGCTCAGAAATCTCCGAATCAATATGCGAGTGGTGGAAGAAACCAATGGCTTGTCCCTTCGATCGAGTCATCAGCGGTGTCGTTGAGATGCGAATTCTTCTTGCAAGTCATGGTTCAGACGATGCATAGATTGCAGACTAATGTAGAACCACGCAGATGCAATACCTCGAGGAAAGAGACCACATGTCAAAGACCAGAGAACTAATAGAAGACTGGCAGACACGAGGGTTCAATGCTCTCCAAGCCCTTCGCGAACAGCGATGCTCTCCTAGCAGCTCTCCGGACGAACAAACTTCAGCGGTGTACCTGCCTATACTCGCCTACTACATGGACCACAGCACTCTAGTTCTCAACGCCAACGCTCTAAGAGACTTTGTTGCAACTAACGCAATACAATGTTTAGCGCATCCGTGCAAAATTGCGCGCCAAACAGTCGATGTCGCATGCAGGTCTTTGAACCTCATACTCACCGATCCGATTCTGCTCAAGCATATGTATGGTACCCACAACAACCAATTTATCATGATTTGTCATGCATCGAGCGAGATATTATTCGTAAGCCACTGATTCGCCACTTACTAAATCCAGAGAACACTGACCAACATTCACAGGCTACTACTCGCGGATGCCTGCCTCCAGAAGTGATCGAAACAGCTGCCGCGAAGGTGCGTGCCGTGACCAGACACATGGAAGCGATATCAAGAGGGCTACCGAGTTCATCTGCTGCTTCATTATACACCACTCTCTCGAACATCTTCTCACGGCAGTTGGACAAGTACATCTCCACCAGTGCGGCTAGTTCTGAAGTTTTGCAAGAACAGATACCGACGGATTGGTGGAATGCACTTGGGGGAGATATGCTGGTGGATATGAGTGATTTGTTTCCTGAACAGCTGTTTCCCGAGTTGGCTGCACATGGTGGAGAGACTACGATGCTTGATTAAAAGATTGAAAATGTATACACCAACGTCGTTCTCATGAATCAACTATACATCATCCAAAAAATATATATCTGTCCATTTCCAAAAGAGAGTATCTCATCCCATCCCAACATTGTGTCCAATTTCCTTCCAATAAGGGTAAGCAACTCTCGCCATCCAAGCCAAGTCCAACCTTTCTACAACTTCGACTCTCTCAACACTCCATTCTTCTTGGCCACAAAAGCCGCAATCGCATCCATCAACCCAGGACTCAACGCATCATAAGTCTCCAACCCTAACCCCTTGAACTGTCCTCTGACCTTATCCGCCTCTTCAGGTGCCACCAACCCTTGCTCGACAACACTACTCACAAACCCAGCAAACTGTACTTCCTGCCAACCTTTTTCATCACTCAACTCCACATGCACAAAGTCCAAACCGTGGAATGCGTGATCCACTTCGATGCGACCGAAGAGATGAACGTTGCAGTTCTTGCAGGCGTGGCGTTGGATCGTTGCTGATTCGTCTACGATATAGAGTTTTTCTTTGCCTGTGGTGATGGTGAGGGCAGAGCGGGGGACTACGCCCACGATGCTGAAGATTGCGCCGGAGGGTTTCCAGCATTTGGAACAGCCGCAGGCGTGGTTGTGTGCGATGTTTGAGGTGAGAGTGATTGTTACGGGGGAGGTTTTGCAGTGGCAGTGGAGTTTACCACCCGAGAATGAAGAGGAGCCTTTGGTGATGCCATTGTTGATGGAGGGGTGTAGGTTGAACGACATTGTAGAATTCGCGACGATTTGATAGTCTCCTTCGTGGATTGATTGATTGTTTGAGACGTGGGTTTTGAGAGAAAAGCTGGGAAGAGGAAGGAGCGATGGGGGTTTATGCTGGTTTTACTTGACCTCGTTGCGAAAACTGGGATCAATGGATGCGATTACCTAGCGAGTGCCGCTGTACCCCTACCCTAGCACGCCATGTAGGAATATCCGCTACTCTTACCTGCAGTTGCAAGGCTCAGGTTGGCGTATCAATGTAGAGGTGGAGAAAGTGGGGTACAGTTTGCCCGGAAAGACATGCCCGAAAGAGGTACCGATTGAGCGAGTATCTTGCATAAGACGACGTTCGCGCACAATCATGCATAAATATCCTGCATATCTAATCATCCTAATCATCCTATGCACGAATCGTATTCCAAAAGCCAACGTAGGAGTGATTGTTGATGGTGGAAGACATTTTGATACTAGTCTACATAAAAAGAGCGTAGGGATACATTTTTTCTCTTGCCCCCGCTCTGCAACAGAAAACAAAGGAAACAAATCGCATGCAATAATGTTGCCAAAACGCTACGCCATTTCCACTATCAATCACAACTGGATTCTATATGGAAGTCTCACATGACACTGCTGCTACTGCACAAAACATCAGGAGCGCACAAGCTAACGTAGCCAGTCGTGAACACAGTGGTGGTCAATGTTTGCAGAGCAGGACAAGTGGATGGACGAACAGTGATGGTGACTAGAGAGGTAGACGTTAGCGACTGTCCAGATCCGACAAAATCGATAGACTTACTAGGACCAGTGTAGAATGATGAAGTTGACGTTGGCGTTACAGCAGTACCGCTACGGCTATCAGTAGCACCGCTGGGAGTGAACGTAGACGCGATGCCAGAGTTGGCATTGGAAGAAGCATAGGAGATTCCACCGGAAGATGCTGCACTTGAAACGAATGACGATGCAGCACTTGAAGCAACGCTTGAAGCGAAAGACGAAGCGGCTGACGAAGTGGCTGACGAAGTGGCTGATGAAGCTGCTGAGGATGCTGCAAATGATGTTGCAAAGGATGCTGCACTCGATGCTGCCGACGAGAAAGCCATGGATCCACCAGTCGAGAAGGCAGTAGAGAAGCCTGACGAGAAAGCCGATGAAAATGCCGAGGAGTAGGCCGAGGAAAAGGCGGAAGAGTACGCTGAAGAGAAGCCGCTCGAGTAGGCAGAAGAATATGCGGTCGATGAAGCAGTGGAGAATGGTGTGCCAGAATAAGTTGTGTACCATGATGTGGAGAATTGTGTGTACACTGTCGATACAGTCACACTGATCGGAACAAGCGAAGTAGACACAATAGTTGAACTAGCTGGACAACTTACAACCCCAGGAGAGCATGAAGTGATGGTAGCGACAGCGGTGCTGTAGATTGTCGAGGTTACGACACCCACAGCGCTGGAACTCGTCCCAGATGTGTAGATTATTGTCGAGAATATACCAGGGCTCGTAGTAGACGTCATGTCACTTGGTACAGATGACGACGTTGGTGTCTGCTGGATAGGTGTTCCAACAACGGCAGAACTTTCTGTAAGGACCGTCACACTGATCGGGACGAGTGTGGTAGAAACCACTGTGGAAGATGCTGGACAATCTGGCGTGCCAGGCGCACAAGAAGTGATCGTCGTCAGGCCAGTGCTGTAGATTGTGCTTGTCACAAATGCTGGTGCAGACGACGTGCTAGTGATAGAGGCAGCAGCACTAGAAACAACAGCGCTAGACGCAGTACTGGAGAAACTGCTAACAACGCTCACACTGATTGGAACAAGCGTAGTCGAGACTACAGTAGAAGAAGCTGGACAATTCGTCACGTCTGCAGAGCACGATGTAACAGTTGTAATGTCGGTGCTGTAGATAGTGATTGTCAAGGGTCCGCCAGGGTTCGTGAGTCTAGTAGCTCTGTATCCAACGGTACCAGCAGGGAATGGAGTCGTTCCGGATGACAAATCAGCTGCATTGTGCAAACGACACTCTCGTGTATTCTGGATCCAAGTGGCAGCCAGACACCCAGAAACTCCGCTACAGGTGTTGACACAAACGTTCAAGTTTCGGACGCTGGTTACTGTCGTGATGCCTACAGTGTTGTAGTCACTCGTGCAGTCGACGCTGTAGTTGTTCGATGGAGTTTGAGAATCCTGGAAATATCCGCCACAGTATCTCGAATAATCAGTCGGAGTTGCGGTCGCCGTAGAAGAGACTGTCACGCTGACAGGCACCAAGGTGGTCTGTACGACAGTCGAACTTGCCGGACAACTTTGGACATCTGCTGGACACGAGGTTACGGTGGTGACATCAGTGCTGTAGATAGTTGAAGTAACGGGACCGTCTGCGGCATCCTGGGCAGGAGCACGCTCAGCGAAGAGGACATTAGGCGCGTAACCGGTACCAGAAACTTGTGCAAACATTTGACAACTACTCGAGGTGAGGTTGTATGCAACAGCTCGGCAAAAGTCAACACTATCGCATTGAAGCTGACATTCGTGGAAGGCCGCTTGCTGTGTATCGGTTTGGCGTTTCTTCAAGGCTATCTCGGCATCTTTCTCGGAGTACAGACTCATCATCATGTCATCGAACATCAAGAGTTCGGCATCCCGCTTCGTGGTGCCGCTGTTATCCGTACCATCGCTACTGGCAGGCACGATTACCGTACCACCAGTGACACCGGTGTCGCATTGATGATTGTATGCCTTGCCATCAGGATCTGTACATGTGACGTTGTTGACATTGGGACAACTAGGTTGCGTGCAAGCGGGGGCTGGGGCCTCTTGAGAAACGTAGGTGGCGGTAGCAGAGTATGATGATCCAGCATCGAAAGTGCTGTAGGCCGAAGGAGTGATAGGAATGCGAGTGTCCGTTGTGGCAGTGGACAGACTCGAGGTAGGGGACATCACAGCAGTGATTGTGGAGAACGCACCACTGATGGCTGAGCTTGACGCAGCTGCGTTTCCGGGTGATGACACGGCGGATGACGAACCAGCGGTGAGTGTGAAGCTCGAAACGGCACCACTGGAAGATTGACTCGACAATGCCGATGAGGTAGGGTTGACAACTGGGGACACGATCGAAGACACACTTGCTGACTGGCTCAAAACTGAGGAGGAGGACGCCGACGAGGCAAGAGTAATGCTTGACTGTATAACGTTAGAAGTTGACAAAGAGCCCGAGAAAAGGCTACTTGCAGAAAGAGACGCAAGGGAAGCAGATGGTGAAGGAGGGGACGAAGAGGCAGGCGGTGCAGGGGAAGACAATGGAGCGAGCGAGGAAGAGCTAGCCGACTGCGATACGCTGGAGAGGAGCGAAGAGCTGTTCCCGGTTGTTGCGCTCAACGTGGTACTGCTCAGAACATCATTGCTGCTCTGCGAAATGCTGCTTGCGAACAAGGACGACGGGGATGATGTTGCTACACTCGAGACCAGCAATGTAGAGCGGATGGACGATAGAGCTGAAGCAGCACTGGACGAAATGCTAGATGCAGAACCTGATGCACCACTAGACAAAGAGCTTGCCGATGAGGCACTCGCTAACAAGGATGACACACTAGGCGAGGAGGAGAGAGCCAATGAAGAAGTCGTAGCCGAAGAATCTTGACTCGATGAAGCCAATGTCGAGGAAGTCTGCGACGAAGAGCTGAGAGTGGACGAACCCAAAGTCGAAGACGTTGTAGTCAACGAACTTGGTGCAGACGAGGCTAGTGTTGAAGTATTGATTATCACAGAAGCCAAAGTTGATGAAGTCAGACTCGATGGACTTAGAGTCGAGGATATCAACGTGGAAGAAATTAATGTTGATAAGCCCAAACTCGTTGTAGACGTCGATGAACTCAGACTTAATGAAGGCGAGGTCAGGACAATTGATGTCAAGGATGTCAGCGTCGATGAACTCTGTGTCGAAGAAGTCAGCGTCGAAGAAGTCAGGCTTGATGAAGGCGAGGACAGGGCAGTTGACGTCAAGGATGTCAGCGTCGTTGAACTCTGTGTGGAAGAAAACAGCGTCGATGAAGTCAGGCTTGATGAAGTCGATGTGTCTATCGCACTGCTGGAAGATGACGAAAGGCTGCTCGAGACCGACGACGACGATGATGACGAAAGTGAGCTTGAGACGCTGCTGCTTGTAGAAGAAACACTTGAGCTGGAAAGCGAAGATAGAGCTGATATGGAGGAAGCAATTTGACCAGCGGAGCTGCTCAGTACCAATGATGCAGATGAAGATACACTGCTCGATACTGAGGATGACGATGATGACGAAAGCGAGCTTGAAACACTGCTGCTTGTAGAAGAAACACTTGAGCTAGATAGCGAAGATAAAGCTGATATAGAGGCAGCAATTTGACCAGCGGAGCTGCTCAGTACCGATGACGCAGATGAAGATACACTACTCGAAACAGACGACGACGATGACGATGAAAGTGAGCTTGAGATGCTGCTGCTAACCGAGGACGAACTTGAACTCGATTGTGAGGAGGAAGAAGACGCTGAGGCAGTCACTTGACCGGCCAGATTGCTCAGTATCGATGACGCGGTTGAGGATACACTGCTCGAGACCGATGACGACGAGGAAGATGACCGTGAACTCGAAAGGCTGCTGGAACTCGAGCTGGATTGCGAGGAGGAAGACGATATCGAGGCAGTAACTTGGCCAGCTGCGTTGCTTAGTATCGACGAGGCGGACGACGATACACTACTCGATGATGACGACGACAGACTACTCGAAACTGATGATGACGATGAAGAACTCCGGCTCGATGATACAGAGCTAGACAGGGAGGAAGAATATGAGCTCGACAGCGAGGAGGCCAATATCGAGGCAGTCACCTGACCAGCGGAACTACTGAGTATCGAGGATGCCGATGAAGACACACTGCTTGATGAGGATGATGATAGACTGCTCGAAACCGACGACGAAGATGAAGAACTCCGGCTCGACGATACAGAGCTAGACAGGGAGGAAGAAGAACTGGACGAAATGGACGAGGAAAGAGGGGAGGTGGTGATAAAAGAGAGTATGGTGCTCACCGAAGTAGAGGTCGTCGCTGTAGTAAGAGTCGTTCCTGTCGTCGCTGTTGCTGTGATGGCTCGAACAGCGCCAGTAAGGCCTTGGGAAGGAACAAGCGACTGACTCCCTTGATTCACCTTGAGGTAACAATTTTGGACCCAGGTCCAGCCGGCACATCCTGGCACACCATCACAGAGACCAAAACAGTCATTGAAATTCGAACCTCCGTAGGGCGTGCCGCCACCTGAAGTGTCGTCGGCGCAACCAAGAGTGTAGATATAGCCGTTGACATCGACAACCCGCTGCTGGTCGTTAGCTGGGCAGGAGTAGCTTGCCTGAGAAACGAGTGCTGCTGAACCTGTAGTCGTTCCAGTTCCTGTCACACCGGAGCTGCTCGTTGTTGTGGCCCCAGTCACTGTGACCACATTGGCTCTCACAGGATTCTGCGATGCTTGGACGTAATCACCACCTACATAAGAGTAGGAACCAGGGATACGCTTGATGTAACAGTTTCCGGCAGTAAAGGTGAAGGAAGTGCAAGTGGGGTATTGGTCGCAAAGAGCAAAGCATTGGGTGAAACTAGTGATCCCAGCGTAATTAGTCTTTTGACCAGCCGATATGTCATATCCGCACATGATGAAGTAGTATAGTCCATTGACACTAGCGCCGTCGCTGTACGAATCGTGATAATAAGTGCCGTTACTAGCAGGGCAAGAGGGCGTGTTGGTAGAAACTGGATAGCCCATGTAGGACGCGCCGGCGCCGGCATTTCCACTAACTACCACGGCTGATACAGATGTGACCGGAGATGCTGTCGTAGAAGTGGCGGTAGTCAACGGACTGGCCGAAGTGATAATTTGTCCTGTCGATGATACTGGAGACGAAGCACTGCTGCTCAGCGACGAAGAAAGGCTCGAACTCGTTGTGGTAGTTGTAGTTGTCGTCGCTCCAGTCACAGTGACCAAGTTCGCTCTCACAGGGACCTGCGATGCTTGGACATAATCACTACCCGAACTTATATAACTGCCCGGAATACGCTTGATATAGCATTGGCCGTTATGATAGGTGAATGAAGTACAAGTCTGGAAGTTGTCGCAGAGCGCAAAGCATTGGGTGAAATTTTGAACGTTGCTGAATATAGTGTTGGGAGCGGCCGAATTGTCATATCCGCACATGATGAAGTAGTACAGGCCATTGACAGCGCCGTTTTGGTATGAGTCGTAATAGTAAGTTCCATTGCTATCAGGACAAACAGGATAGTTCGTGGAGACTGGAAGACCCATATAGGTCGATCCGACAGTTCCACTGGCTACCACGGCTGATACAGACGTGGCCGGAGATACAGACGTGGAAGTAGCAGTAGTCAAAGGACTGGCTGAGGTGATGGTTGGAGCCACAGAACTGCTGCTGGAGGGACTCGTAGTTGAATACGTGGTCGTGGTTGTGGTGATAGAAAGAGTGGAAGGGCAGGAGACGGCCTTGGCTGTCGAAGTCGAAGCATAGATCGACGACAAGTAGTCCTGACTCGGACCAGCGGGGTTTGTCCATTTGTAGAAGAAGTTCAATGAGAATGCAGCCGCATCAATGTAACCACCACTTGATCCAAGAGAGTACTGATGAGGCCAGTTTGCGAGGCGGAACTGGGTAACGAGACCGAGAAGTCCACTCGAGCTACCGAACTCCGCTTTGGTCACGTTGCCTGCGTTGGTTACGGTGGTAACGTTGTCGGTTGTCAAGTTGTTGCGTGTAGCCCAATCTTGAGTCCAGTGAGGAATGGTTGGCAAACAGTATCCTCTACGGCCACCTCCAAAGTATGGAATAGTCCCGTCGCCGTCACCGTGAAACTCCAACATGGGGTTGCGTCTGGCAGGACTACAAACAGCGTGGACCAGATCGTTGGTCAAGATGCTGTTCGGCAAACAGACGGTTGAGGAGTCGCTTGTCTGCGTGTAGTAGGCTCCTGAGTGAGGTGCAAATGCGTTGAACATTGTGGACATGACCGGATCGCAAGCCATCACATTGACAAATCCACCACCGTTGCTGAAACCCGCGGCGAAAACACGACTTGTGTCGATACAGAACTGAGATGAGATGTTGGCTACCAGAGTTCGGACGAAACTCATATCGTTGATGGTCGTATTACCGACATAACTTGGGTCACCCTGCCATGTAGGCTGCCCTGTACTGTCTGGTATTGCTGTGGGGTAGACGGAAATACCGTAGGGATTGAACCTCTCAAGTGAGAAACCAGTCCCTCGTTCCACGGCACCACCACTATCACCTCTTCCATGGAAGACTAAAATAAGTGGTGCTGCTTTGTTGGGATCGTAAGTTGACGGTACGTGTATGTTGTAGCTATGCACATAGGTATCAGATCCGTTGCCGCTGAAGACCACACTAGCCCCACCAGCAGTGATCTGAGAGTTCAACGGCACACCACAACCTGCACTTCTGAACTGTCCATTTGTGACGGGTGCCGGGTAAGCAGGTACGGGGACGTAGATTGTGGCGGTGTTGCCGGACGACGGTCGGACTAGACTGGCGAAGCTCCCTTTCAGGTAACAAGTAGTTCCGATGTATGTGACAGTGGTACATGTGTTGGGGCCGGCGGCGCTGCAGTAGCTCATACAAGTAGCAAAGTCGGGAACATTGTTGTTGGTGGCGTACGCGCCGGGTGAGCTGTCAGCTGAGCAATAGATGGTATATTGTTGACCACAAGAGTCCGTGTAGGAAGTCTGTGCCGCACTACCAGAACAGAGTCCATTGGTGCTTTGAGCGATGGTTAGGGAAACGAGTGACAGAAGGAGCGTCGTCGCTCGTAGGGACACCATCTTGGCGACAAAGTACGAGTGAGGACGCGATTACGAAAGCGAAGGACGAGCGGAAGGAAGACAAAGTCATTTTGATGGATGGTTGTTGACATGCGCTGTGGAATGCGGACAGGCGGTACCTG
>SWBH01000390.1:0-12622 GCA_024195465.1 Aureobasidium sp. EXF-8845 | reverse complement strand
GAGTACAGTAGTATTCAACAGGCTATCTACGGTCAGGCAGTGAAACCAACAGGCAGGTTCAATGACAGGACGTAGCTCGAAGAGCTACAAACACAGAAGCGGCATAGGCTACATAACTATTCTCTGCTAGAACCTCGGTTCTGCAACTCACGTGACCCTGTCTGGGTCGCCCAGACGGCCGGGGCACATGCAGCGTTCGTTGCAGCCTTCTGCAACTGGCCGGTGGCTATTGCAACTCTTGCACCAACACTGCGTAGGCCACCCTGGCCGTCACAACGCTTACTTGCAGGCAAGCGCCGTGACAGTTTCTTACCTACTTTTCCTTATCTCATATGTATACTATACTTTAGGAGCGGAACCTAGCTATATAGAAGTAAAATGGAAAGTTGTAAACCCTAACCCCAAAAAACCCCCGCCTCGTGTTCCAATACTCTAACAAGCAGTTATCGCGAGTGGTAAAGCAGTCTGGCCTTCGTATAATTATACATGAGGAACTTTCAAAATTCATCGATATGCTAAAGCAAGCGCACCGTGTATCAACTAGTTCGATAGTGTCACGGTTCAACACCAAGACACTACGCGTGACCCTGTCCCCTGGCCGGCGGCCAGGGGGCAACCCTGTCCGACGACGGCCGGCCACTTGATTACCGACTGATGGAATGTCGCTGTCACGTGATAGCTGCCAAGGCTGGCTGGGAGCCTTCCCAGCCAGCTTCCTACTACCTCTTTATTTCCTTGTCTACGTCTCGTCATATAGCTTAGGCCCGTATCCACGTATTGATTGTTATTTCCGACTGCGCTCCCTGACAGATAGCTACTAGCTCTAGAGCTCCATCCGACCATCGACATAGCGCATCTTAGCAGCCTAACAGCTCGTCGTCGCCGCTAGATGACGACAGCTCTGATACTAGCGATCATCAAACTTAAGGTGATACTCTGCTCCTAATAAAGAGGTTCCTAATACTAACGTTGTCTAGTGCCTAATGCGTAGCCCTCTCGAGGTGCAGTATCCATGCCTCTGTATATAACTAAGGATCCATCTCGTCGACTCGAGGCGCTAAATCTCGATGTCGCCGAAGCCATTGTTTCAAGAGGTGGAAAGTCTGCTCTATAGGATTTAGATGCGGTGAATATGGCGGGAGGTAGAGCAAGTATACGCCGAATTGCTCTCCTAATTGCGTGATCTATTGGCTGTTTAATTGCTACTGGATTTACACCAAAATCTAATACGTACCTTATCTAAGTGGTGGGTTGAGCAATTGTCCATGATGACTATCGACCTTCATCCTGGAAATGGCTCGCACTGAGGTAGTACAACTGCCTCTAGCTAATGCTCGTATATAGCCTATGTGACAGCGCCCTCGACAACTAGCGTTGCACTAGGTAGGTACCCGTTGATATCTAGCATGAGCGACGACGAAACATCGCTTTCTTAGAGGCTGCAGACTCATCAAGATACAACAGCATGTCTATGGGGTCAATGTTGACTTCGTGGCCTCGAGCCATCAGCTCAGCTAACGTCTCCTCGTATACGCCTTGCTAAGCAGCGGATTGACGACTTGCAATACGCGTATTGACCTTGCTCGAGAGGCTCTCTTCCTCCATCATACGACTAACGGTCGGTTGAGAGACCTGAATGTCAAATTCACACCACAATTCAAAGGCTAGTTCTTCTAGCCAAAGGTCGTTCCTATGAGCAAGCAGTTCCATGGCATATACACGCATCTCTGGCGTGATCTTACGTAGGGCTCCCATACGCTTAAGCGCAGAAGAAGGCTTCCGAACCTGGCCAAAGGCAACAACATTCTGTCGCATACGGTAGAGGGTAGGTCGAGGAGCATGGGGAACTACTTTGTGGACAGTATTGACGTCGCAGTTGTCGCGAAACATGGCCTGAATGAGGTCCTTATCGTAGTCGTTGAGTGGCATGTTTTGACACTGATATCAGCGCTTACATGAAGGCTATTGGGTGTGTCAATACTGCTAAAAAGCTAGCGATGGATAGAGCACAGTCACATTGAGCTAAGTCATGGATATTGCGACGACAGCAGCTATACAGAGCATGGCATAGTAGACATAGTAGTTGAATTAGCCACTTGGAGCATCAAGTTCGAAGCTAAGGGTGGCGAATTATCACGACTTCTGCAAGCGAGAATAAGTCCGACGCTCCCCGCACGGGCCACCTAAATTTCTCCTTCCCGGGCCCATAGTTACACGAGAATTCCTCAGCAATAGACTCCTGTTATACTCCCACGCGATGTGGCTTGTCAGCCATGGCTGAATTCTCAGCTGGATTCTCAGCTGAATACACGACATGCAAAAGACCTCAGGGCTCACTTAGGCGACAGAGAGATGTCAGTGCTCTCTGTCTGTCCTACATAAATCGGTCTGCCCATGGCCCTGAAGACTCTGGTCCTTCTTCGTCACAGGTCAATCGATAGCCAGGATGCGATATTCTCTCATTCTCCCTGCCTTTTGCAGTATTGTATCTGGCCTGCCTTCCCCCCAGAACCTCAATTTCAACCTGATTGATGCGGCTCCGGATCCAATAGTCAGTCAGTCTTTTGGCTTGACTCAACAACTAGTTTCATACGATTCGACCGCCATCTTTGCTGAGGCTACCGCTGCCGCTACAAGTGTCTCTATCGCAGTGAGCGATGTCTTGAGTGGTACAGCAATCGTGAGCCAAAGCGAAGCTACACCAACTCTTATCAATAACGACGAGAGAGACCTTGATGCCCGAGCGGCGTGTACTCCACTGCCTACCGGAGTCGCCGACTATGCTCTCAGCCTCGACACAGCTTTTGACTTCAGGTCCAACGGATCCTGGGCTTCTATGGCCAGCCAAGCTCCTGTTCCCTCTGGCTATGTCAATACTGTACTCAATGCTGCTGGTGCCAACCGAGCTTACGGTTTCTTGGGCTACTACAACTTGCCTAGCTACGACAGTAGTGCATGCGCTGCGAAGTGCTCAACCACCATTGGATGTATGGCCTTCAACATTTACTTCGAGAGAGATCCCTCGCTCGATCCTGGCGCTGGTACCACTGGTTGTGCTGATCCTTCTAGTGTTGTGTACGCTAAGTGCGCGCTCTGGGGAGGCGAGTTGACCACTGGAAATGCAGTCTACACCGGCACGACCGTCAATCAGTTCGAGATCGCCGTCGCAGGTTCGAATGCGTATCAGAACAACTCTTTGACCACACCAGCTGGCTATACGTTAAATGGCGCGTACAACAATGCATCTATCAATGCACCATTTGACATCTTGGGTTCTAATACATTCCTTGGCTCCACAATCTTTACCAAGGGCCCCTTTAACATTCAGATCTGCGCCGACTTCTGCTCAGCACAGACCAGATACAACTTTGCTCATCCTGCTAAAGACGGTACACCACCCAAGGCCTGCAGCTTCTTCAATACCTATATTCTTTACAAAAACAGTGCAAGCACGCCTCAAGGCCAGTACTGTACTCTGTACAGCGAGGTTTGGGATGATAGTTATGCTCGACCTGCTGATCAGTGGCGTGGATCGGATCACTACTTTGTCGGATACTCTTACACATTTTCTAATTCGACCAACCCTGGTGTAAACCCTACTGTTGGCGATGTGAAAGCTGCTGCTTTCCAAGCTCGTCAGGACATGACCTATTTCCCAACATCTTTGACTTCCGTCTTCCAGCCTTATTGTTCTAGTCTCCTCGGCTATACACAACCAGTTACCACGAGCACTCCTCTAGTCACAGTCACAATCACTCTTCTGACCACTGTCGCATCTGTGTGGACAGTGACAGCTTTTGCTAAACGGGACGCAACAGTAGCTGCTGATAGAACCACACTAAGATCGCCTCTCATCTGGCTCACATCCGGAGCTTTGAATCAGAAGCGTGGCCTTGCAACACCTGCTGTCCTGACCAAATACCCAGTAGCCGTTCAATCCAGTGCGTGCAGTCTTATCATGACGCAAGCGATATCCGCTTCAACCTCTACAGCAGCCACAACCACTACCACCGTTACATTGGCTATTCAAACTTCAATCGCGACATCCTACACCACTGTTCAAGCTGCTCCTGCTGCTGACCCCACCGGCATTCTCCAAGTCCAGAATGTGAACAGCCCCTACAATGGATTGTATGTCACATTCAGCACAAGCATGACAGCGAAGGGCAATCCCACTTTGATCGTCTTCACCAACGATACGACTCAAGCAGGCAGCTGGACGATCGACAAGACAAACAGCACACTTTTTTCAAGCGACAGATCTGTAGCCGCCGCACAAGTCCCTTACGACAAGGGTGATAAATCAGTCCGAGACGACTACGTCGCTGTGGCCAATTCAGGTCTTATTACTAAATCTCAATTACCGTTGCCAGTCTGTTCGGTGACGGCTGGTACGCTCTCTTGCATTGGAGGAAGTCCGAATGATCAGCGCGTTGTTATGCAGATTTGTCCTGGTGCCGAGAAGCTCGGTGGCGGCGTATTTGGCAGTGGTGGCTTTCTGATCTTGTCTTCCAGGCTAGGAGATGGATGCAATGACGCCGATCTTGCCTGGATCTCGTCTTAGGCGCAATTGTTGATCTGTGGTGTACTCGCTTAACTCACACTCAGTGTTATATGTGTACTTAGAGCCTCGTAAAATCTTGAATATATTCCGACAAGTTGACCTGGAAGAGTATCTACAGCAGTCTAGTACAAATGCGTCTGGTACGATCAACACCTCGCGTGCTCTCCTACCTTAGTTGCGTGGAAAGAGAAACGGCTTTTCATCTTCATGGGATCTGCTGCAGGCTGAAATGGTCTACCCACACTCGATGCTTACTGCAATCTAAGTGCGGCCTGGAAGGTACAGAGTCACGATTCTGGCTTTTTTGCAAGCGAACTATTGCTAACGCGAGTGCAGGTGCCGTCGAGAGTCTCCAGCAAGAGATCGCTTCCTCCAACGTCAAGACACTTCTCGTAGAACCTGGCTACATCCGAATTGAATAGCTCAACAGATACAATGCCAAGTATACCCATACCAATCTGAAAGATTACAAGCCTTTGTGTGGAGCCGTCTCCTCATCATCCCGCGCCACCGGTGGTAACCAGACTGACGATCCGGTCAAAGCGTCAATCGTGTTATTGACATAGGCAAAGGTGAGAGACACGCAACTGGAAAAGAGCCCCCTCCTTAGGTTTTCCTTAGACCGGACGTCTTTGCGGTGGCCAGAAAAAAGATGGAGGACAATCTGAAGCTTTTCGACGAGTGGGCAGAGCTCAGCTCAAGCACGGACCTTTGAAGACAGAGGCAGGAATTGTCGCGCGCAGCGTTGATGGCTGAGGCGAGCAGTATGAATCACCATATCTTTCTAGGCCAGCGTTTTGCTGCGTCTTTCACATTTAGATCACGTCGTAGTCAGATCCGTGACCACATATTGATCCTCATACCCACCTCCGCCCCTTGACACGTCTCCGTCTTTCCAGGGCTTTTTACCGCGTTACACTTAAGGCTTGATGCAACCCTAGATCGCGAAGGCGGCGCAGGGTGTGATGAACAGTATCTTCCAAGGAAAAGCACGTGCCGAGACGAAGGACTGAGACACCAAAGGGTTCTTCTTATCAATTTTTGACAGGATGTAGCGTTCATCAAACAGTCTCGATAAAGCAACAAGTCCCACCTTCGATCATGTGTCTGGGCTTCTCTGGCCCTGTCCTTTCTATAAGCTGACTGCTCTAACCAGCTGCACTTCTAACGCTGGAATATCTATAGATATCGCTCTGCCCCGAGGATCAAGTCCAAATACAAACAGGTCAAGCGCCTTACCTCCAAAGTCCGAAGCATCCAGTCCCATCCAAGATATACAAGTCGCAGTACCGCCATCCGCTAGAGCCGAATCATCTTGAAACACTGCTCGAAAAGCAGTCTCCGTCAAGTTTCCGGTACTGTGCTGGAGGTCTGTGGGGTATAAGCGGATACTCAACGCAGCAGAAGCGATATTGTTCGCGGCTGCGATAGCATCCATGATATTCGTCCCGTTGACAATAAGCTCTGATACTGCCAAACCGTACTGGTCTCTAGCACTGATCTTTACCGATGATCCAGATGAAGCATTGTATGTGCCAGCATGATTGATCGCGGCTTCGGAAACCACAGCTTTCACGATAGAAGGCAGGAGCACGTCGCCAATGATATCAGCATAAGCGTTCAAATCAACGCTCCTTTCAGCATCCTCAGCGAGAATGGCAAAACCGATGTTGTAATTGGGCACGAGACCAAGGTAAGAGCTGTGTAAACCGATGTTACCAAAAAGGGTGAATATCTCTACGACTGTGTCCCCTCCGCCGTTATAGATGATCCATGGTCTGCCGATGGTATTTGCAGGATTGGATGTGTGAGCGACAGGTTTCAACCAGCGGCGAGTGACTGATCGAGGTAGTTGGGAAGATGCGAGGATTGCACTACCGAAATTGGAGAGGTCGCGGATGCTGGAGGAAGCTCCGTTCGCACTTGAAAGATATCAGACTAAGTCGTTAAGCAATACATCAAGGCTGACATACAAGGATAACTCTTCTAGGGTCGATGACGAACTGGAGGCACTCAAGTTGCTCTTGATTGTCCCTGATACAATGGCAGATGGCAGCAAAGTTGTGTCACGCATGCCCAAAGGTCCCAAAACAGAGCTCTGCAAGATTTCTTCGAGATGGCGGTCTAGAATGCTTTCAAGAGCATAGCCGAGGATCTGGAATGCTGCATTTGAGTACGCTGGTGTGGTCGAAGGTAAAGACACTGGCGATCTTTCCGCAAATCTTGCGAAAAATGCTAGTGTGTAATGTTAGTGCAAGCCTTGTGATTCAGAATTGGACGGCGATACCCTTCCTATCCATGACTTTTTGGTCTTCTTCGCTAATAAATGACTCATTGTTAGAGATTTGCTGATCGATTGTGCCAGAGAGGACGTTCGTTGAGCCGACTTCCAGTGTTAGTATCAATATAAGTCATGCTTGTCTTGCCCAACACTCACTATCTCTACCGATACCGCTCATGTGGCTGGCTAGATCGCCTAGCGTAATCTCATTCCAATCGACTTCAAGTATGGGATTGCGGATGCGATCTTGAACTGTTCTCAATTCAGGCACGTAATCTGTGACTGGATCCAGCCAAAGTCGATCGCCTGTCTGATGGAGGAACGAGTAAACGGTGAGGAGCCTGGTCAGATCACCGAGTCGGTAAACGCTTCTCGAGTCTTTCTTTGCAGATTTGGGGTTTGCGTTTGTAGCCCAAGGTGCTGTGTGATGGTACTCATAGAAGGATGAGACATTGGAATTCGACGGAGAAAACAAAGCGATGCTGAATGATGTCGTGTTGGAAGTTACCGCACCATGGGAAGAGTTCCCAGTGGAGATTAGAGCATCAAAAGCACGAGTAAGGTCGTTGGTGCCGGCATGAACGATTGACGATGTCGCGAGTGATGCGGGTATAAGGTAAGGTGGACCCAAGATTGGACAAGGGCGGGATCCGAACGTAGATAGAGGCAATAAGAATGCAAGAACGACCAGCTTGGAGCAGGAAGAGATCATGGTTGATTTCTTTCCCTTGGAGGATCAGTGACAGAGTTGATCCTTTTATACTTGCTGTGGCTAATTTGAGTCGTTCGACAGTGGATACATCAATACTGCTTCCTTACTCGCCAATTGCGACCTGTAGTACAGTTCATCTTGACTCATCGTTCCTTTCCCGTCATTCACTATCAGTAGATCGTGAGGGTGACGCCGCGAAGGAGAGATGCGAGTGTTTTACCTAGCGCTTTGGTGAGCCAAGTCCGAATGGACCAATGAGGAGACGACCCGAGTCCCAGCTACATGGATGGTAGAAGATAATGCACTCCTCAGGTATTTCTAGAGCCTCCGAAGAGTGAGAATCAAGTTTATGGTAAAGAAGTCGTAGAACTCACTCGAAATGTCATCGCTCCAAACAAGGAGCTAGTAAAGCTCTATTGCGGGCCGACAGACAGTCGTCATCGTTGTGGTGGTTTTTCCGGCAGAGAGTTGCGGGAAGGCCATGCCAAGCCTGCACGACGCGTACGTCGTGACTTTGTGGGGAAGCTGTACAGGGCTCGGAGATTGAGATACAAGACAATATGTGAGGCTGAGGGTGCTTGCAATCGATTGCGCTCTGCACTGCCTCTTTCACAGAACCGGTGAGGTTGTTAGTCAGAGTAAATATGCAGCGGGACAGAACCCTCATTCTAGCGCTCAAGCATTAGACCAGTAGCAAGAATGATTTTTGAAAACCTAAAGTAGTAGAAATTCACTCCACGTGATCGAGGATGGTCTGGCCGACGCCGATAAGAGCACCCGGACTCAAATGGCAAAAGTGAAACTTCAATTCTATAAGACCATTTACACAGCCCAGTTCTAGTGTCTGTGAGGAAACATTAAGGCATCGTGCTGCTTGTGAGGCTTGCAGATAAACCAAAGCAGGGTGTCTATCTCAACGAGGTCCGGTACTCTCGTTTCTGATTGGTTCGTTCGCTAAACAGGCGACCGCCGGCAAGCCTCAATCCCTTCTTACTTTCTCTGCCCTAACTTCCATACTCAGTTCGAGAGGACTACGCAATCCCGACTGACTCGCATACAGAAACGGAGAAGCGGTATCGGATTTCATGTCAAACGAGTACAGAATTCACATTGTAGCAAGGGACCACGCAGCCTGTGGGCAGTGGCTCGAGAAGAGACAGTGTCGGAAACTGCCAAGGGACAAGGTATAGGACGCAGGCGAGACCAAATCAAGCAATTGCAAAGCTCAGAACAAGCATTCTCGTATTCAAGTCGCTCTGATCCGCCGTAAGTAATCAGATCCGAGTTTGACGGTGGCAAATCGATCTGGCTCTCATCTTTACGCAATCTTTACACAGCCAAACAGGCTCCCCACCACAATCATTGAGGCGCAGGACATCAGACGCTCGGGGTATTCCGCTCTTCTGTACGCGCATCTTGTTCCTGTTGCACCTCACGACCTTACAATGCAACTCGAGACGCGACGCAAACTTCAAATTCTCGTCGTTGGTGGCTTTTGAGGCGCGTCATTCACGGTCGTCGCGTGGGAGCTGAAGACGATGAACGGGCCGACGATAACACCGACGTGGGCGTACGTATGCTTTGCAACAGAGCCTCTATCAAGCACAGTAAAATGTGTCTCAGCCAGTTGCAAAGGGCAAATCAGCTGTAGAAATAAACATGCGGATTTTGTTTTTAGTTCGTTAGCCGATCTCCTCGGTCGATCTTTTCGAGAAAGCAAAATCGATTTCCCGGGCTCGACAGCCGTGCTAGATAGCCCTATCGTCAAGTGTTCGACATGCCGTGTGTACAAGAAGCATCTGTGTCCCTATTCTTTTGCCCGAACACGAGGTCTCTCGTGATCGGTTCGGGAATAGCCACACACGAGTACGAACTAATTTAGACGCGCGAAAGCTTTATGTCATGACCGAGCCAGACCGTATTTCTCCACACTCAGGCTCTCTATCGACTACCACCATCAACGATCAGAGACTCGGAGCAGTTACTGCAGCTCGCCGACATGGAAATCTCGAGACTATACGCAGACAATCTGGTTGGGAAGACTTTCCATCTTGCGTACCCGTCTCGATGCGGACGACCAAAAGCGGCAAAGTGACAGAATTTGGAAACACGAAACTGCGCATCATCGAACGCATCGCGGTCTCCACAGAATTCATCAAAGCGCTCGAGTTCCTGGAGGAATCGACAGAGGGTGGAGAGCGATTGATCAGCCTCAGAGACCTCGAACAATGTGCAGCACACTTTGACAAAGATAGGAAAGGACGGTCGAGAGAAAGGAAGTGCAGTTCTGCGCCAGCGAGCACGGTGGCCAGTCAGGAAGATGAGAGCGAACCAAGCTACCAATCCACAACTCAACCTTTGGAAAGCTGGAAATACTTCACACTGAACCAGAGTCCGATGCCGCTGCAGATCGAGACCTCAATGCAGACTCTCAAAAGACCGAGTCCAGAGGCGTTTCAAAGCATGTCTGTATCTCCAGTGGATTCGAAACGATCTCGTACGGGGTCCTTCTTCGAGGATCAGCAAACAGAACTGCTTTTCGAGATGACCGAGCACGAACTATTCAACACGGCAAACCTAGCCGTGCCCCAAGGATATCATCATCAGAGAGATACACGCATACCAACCTCACCGAGCGTTTTCTCATCGCAGTCACCGGCTCAGAATCCAGCAAGAGCACTTTTGAGCATACACCCGCATGCTGGGAGTATCTTTTCGAATCTCAATACCGCATTCGACGACTTGCTGGCCCGGATTGAGGATCAACAACAACTTGTCAGGACTGCTCTGGATCAGTCCCGTATGGCCACCAACGGTCTCAGCGTCACATCCGGCACTATGCACACCAGTGCAAACCGTGATCTGGAGACTGGCCTCAGGACGGCACAGAGGAATGAAGCCCGCGCCCGTCATGACTTGGAACAGGCGAGATCAGCCAGAGACGTGATAGACGTCCAGTATGGTAATGTGGGCACGGCACTTTCACGGGCGCTGGTAGATACAGTCCGGGCCGAGTACACACGTGCCGGTGTCGCCCTGACACGAGCCCAAGCAGATGTCGAGAATGCGCGGCAAGAATTGAGCAGTGCAAATAACCGAGAAAAGACCCTGCGACGGACAAAAGAGGTGGCAGAGGTTGGTATTGATCAGCTGCAGCGGCAGACAAAGTTCTGGTTGGAAAGGCTGGCAGCGGCAGGTGTCAAGCTAACGGATCAGTTGAATACATTGCAAAGGAGTGACGCAAGCCAGTCATCGTCGCAGATGTAGGTACTTGAAGATGACAGTCTTTGAGACACGGCGGAATGCTAGGTTATGGTAATGTTCGAGGCCTGTCAGCTGTGGGCCGTGATCATGTATACTAGCAAAGGAGATGTATAGATAGCACCGAAAATGATCAACACAAAGCAAAGACCAGAACCAATCACCTCACAAGCAGCTGAACGTTCTTCCTCACCTCATCTGCGTCATCGAAGACCAACCACATCTTTGGGTCCAGTCCTTTGAATGCTACCTCAAAGCGCTTGTTTGAATTTCGTTCGGGATTGAGGGCACCTTGTACCTCGTTCTCATCAGGCACACGACGAATGTAGATGGCCTTGATCCAACCAGGATGGCGTCTGGCAATGTCAGCGTACGACTCTGGATCCTTTTGTGTGCTGTCGCCGACACAGATGAAGTGACGATTGGGGAACCAGGTATGCATCTTGTCCAGTCGGTCGACTTTGTACTCTTGGACGTTGATAGACAGACTGCTGATCAATCCGCCCAGATTCTGCCAGGAGGCATCACGGAGAACCATAGTACCATCAGGGAAGTGCTCCTTACGAAAGTCACGTAAGAAGGGATACAAGTTGTAGGGAGAGCCTGAGAGGTAGAAGAAGACAGGATCAGCGAGGAGCTTGACCAAGTCGGTGTACAGCTCGGGCATGCCCGTCACAGGCGTTGGTGTTTCGAGGAAGGTTGTCTTCAGGACAGCCACGGGAGAGAGAGTGCCAGTGATTTTGATGGTGTCGTCAATGTCCGAGATGACTCCCCAGCCTGTAGGCTCGGCGAGAACGGTGCGACCAGGCATTGCGAAGCAAGGCGACTGATCTGAGTTTGCCGTCGTGGTGATTGGTGTTCCAGCAGGCGCGTCAAAGTGCAGACGAAGCAGGTCTGACGAGATACCCGAGGATGTCGACGGTCCAAGCGTTTGAGTCTCGGTGTCGGCAATCTTGATGCGGATGGTATGCCGGGGCAGGATGGGATTCAGGAAGGGCTCGAGGCGTTTCTTGGTCGACGTGACATCCTTGAGTCCTTCCAAACACTCCTTCTCACTTGCTGTTCCTTTGACCAGGCCCACCAGACGAGTAATGTCGGCCATGACATGAGATACGTCACGGCAAGTCTCGCGGGAGAAGTAGGCGGCTACATACTCGACTTCCCAGGACGGATGGGGTAGGGGTTCGTCGGGAGCGACTATGAGCTGCGGGTCAGCCTTGTGCTTGTCGACCTTCTTGTCTTGACTCCTGCTGTTGGTCAGTGCCGGGTCAGACGACTAGAGGGACGAGCGTACGACTGGACGCGATAGGCAGTGTTGTCAAGAATCCAGACGCTGTGCTCAGAAGGGTCGACTGCTCTGGGCTTTGTCCATGGAAAGGTCAGAAGAAGGCGGCCCGAGAGGTCGGGCATGGATTCCAGAAGGTCTTTAGGGACGTCGGGAGAGAAGGGAGCGTCGTTGCGAAGTTGAAGACTGTCGACGACCGTGACTAGAGCTTCCTGAGCAGTCTGCAGCGCAGGGCGCAGGTAAGATTCGAGGGTGCTCATGACGGGATCTTGTAGCAGGCTATGGTCTGGAGTCAAGGGACGGATGGAGGAGGAATACTAAGTAGACAGATGAGAGCTGTGCTGTTGCATGTCGCAGTATTTGTGACAAGGAAAGAAGCAGGCGGCGACCAGCCAAGACAAGGTGAATCGTTGACGAGGCAGTGGAGCAGTCATGCAGCGACCCATGTGGCTTGGGCAGACACTTGTATCAATACTGTACCTGGAATAGTGTGCATGACAGAGCTGGAGCTAGACTACC
>SWBH01000389.1:0-12632 GCA_024195465.1 Aureobasidium sp. EXF-8845 | reverse complement strand
ATGCGGCTCTTGCCTGTCCCCCGCACATCCGCACGTGGGGAACCTCGATGGAAGTCAAACGTCGTCTTCCTCGGTCCTTCGCGACTTGTACCCCTCATCACAAAAATGGCAGTCGTCACAAGTTGGACCATGTTCTATCTGTGTTGTCAGTACCAACATCATGCCTCAGCAGTCGCCCTACCAGATTGATATTCCAACTACCGACATACTCTCTTATGTCTATCCTGAAGGAAAAGAACCTTATGATCAGCCAATATGGATCGATGCCGACAACACCGAAAAGTCTTTGTCACCCAAACAGGCCTTGAGTTGGATCAAGAGACTTGGCCTTGGTCTTGACAATCTCAAGATAGATCGGGGTGAAGTAGTGATGATGTTTTCAACCAACCATATATTCTGCCCAGTCGCCTATCTGGGTGTTGCCGGAAGTGGACGTGTCTTCAGTGGGACCAACCCAGCCTATACTGTTGGGGAGATTTCATACCAGATCACGAACACTGGAGCGAAGATCATTCTCGTAGACCCAGCATTACTCGACAATCTTCTCAAAGCTGCAGATCAGGTCGGATTTCCTCATGACAAGATCTACCTTTTCTTAGACGAGCCCTGCAAGACGCAACGAGGAATCAAGGACTGGAGCTCTTTTCTCCCTACGCAAAAGGCTGCAGAGAACTGGCAATGGCACCGAATGTCAGCTGAAGAGTCGAGCTCCAACACAGCGGTGCTGAATTATTCGTCAGGGTGAGGAGAACTTGCTTCAGTATCTTGACGTGACTGAGACTGATTTCGCCAGAACTACTGGTCTACCCAAGGGTGTAAGGGTCGCTCATCAAAACATCATTGCCAACGTCTGTCAATCACTATACATGAGAGAGTTGTCACAATCTTATCCCAAAGGACAAAAGCCGCCAGAGAGGTTCCTAGGGTTCCTGCCGCTGTAGGTCATTGGCAAAACCAAAAGGTCGAAACGGTGTTGCTAATGTACACAGGTACCATGCATATGGGCAACTATGGTCGATCACTGCTGCAGCGATCACACGTACGCCGTGTTACTATATGAGAGCCTTCAACTTCGAACCTTTCTTATCGCATATCCAGCGTCATCGTATCACGCACATTCAGACGGCACCTCCAGTACTAGTCATGCTGGCCAAACGACCAGAGACCAAGAAGTACGATTTGTCATCCTTAGTCAATATATTATGTGGTGCTGCACCTCTCAGCAAGGAACTCCAGAACGAAGTCAGCACGAAGTTCAATCTCAAGGTCGTCCAGACATGGGGAATGACAGAAGTGACCTGTTCGTGCTTGCACGTACCTGGGGGAATGGATGACCGTAGCGGAAGCGTCGGACAAGTGGACCCAAACTCGACGATCAAACTCATCGATGAGAGCGGCAACGAAGTCACCAAACCAAACCAGCGCGGAGAGATCTTTGTGCGCGGTCCCAATGTACGTAAACATGAAGACATCCATGCTTTACAGCAGCCTTTACTAACCGATGCCAAAGATCACTCATCTGGGCTACTGGAGGAACGAGAGCGCCACGAAAGCTTCATTCGACAGCGACGGCTTCCTAAAGACAGGCGATGTAGCCATCTACGACGAAAAGGGTTGGTTCTGGATCGTCGACCGCGCAAAGGAGATCTTCAAGGTCAATGGATTTCAAGTCGCTCCTGCCGAGCTCGAAGCTGTCTTACTCGAAAATGACGATGTTGCTGATGCTGCTGTGTGCGCTTTGAATAAAGACCACGAAGACTTGCCCAGAGCATATGTGGTGCTGAAAGAAGCAGCCAAAGGCAAAGTCAGCGAGAAGGATGTGATCGAGTGGATAGCAACAAAGGTCGCAAAGCACAAGAGACTTACCGGCGGAGTCAAGTTTATCGACGAAGTACCCAAGAGCCCAAGCGGGAAAATTCAGAGAGTTATACTGCGCGAGTGGGCAAAGAGAGATGCAGACCAAGTCACGGGAATAAGAGCTAGATTGTAGATAAATTACCCAGACCACCTGAAATCACTATTTACACAACATTCCCGCATTACTTCCTCCCATCTCATCTTCTCATCACCTCCTCGCGACCATCCACCTCGGCCACCACGAACCCCTCCTCCAGGTCCCCTCTCTCACTCTTCCATCCTCTTCAACCACAATCTCCCAACCACCTGACCTCATCGTCTTACCCCACCACTTGAGCAACCACAATACCGCTGATAGCAAGATCAACGCTCCAATAGTGGCAAATACAGTAATAATGATGCTGATGAGTGTATAAGTACTGCAATTACATCCTAGTGTTGCGGTGCGTAGTTCATAGCGTTCAGAGGCAAGAGGACAGATAGGGTGGGAGATGGGAGAGAGGAGGGTTCCTGATGTAGGAACGCAAGTTGACGACTGTGAGGTCGAGTTAGTTCGTTTCACAGATCAGAATCCCCCCCAACTGATGACTGGCATAGCTGAATTGATGGAAGAGGAGAAGCTTACGCTCGGGCACCATCCACAATTGTGCTTGCTTTTGAGGCAGCTGCTGCAGTCTGATTCTCGCCAGCAGCCCTTTCTTCTGCTCGCCATGTCCATGATGTCTTCGACGATGTTTTGTTGATTCTCCATGGTTGAGATAACACTACTTTGAAGTTGTCCTTGTGAAAGATAGATGTGGAATGGTGAGGTGAGTTGATAAGAGCGGTTTCTTGGTGTTCCAAGCTATATCGATGACATCAGCGATCTGTCACCGGAGATATCTCCGTTCGTGTAAAGCTTTTCGAGAGGTCATCTGCGGTCAAGACCTTGGTATGTCAAGTCCACGATTATTCTTGTGCTCCCACGGCGACACACAGGTAGAGTTGATACCACTGCAATTGGTGACATCCGCGTAGAACTCCGTCAGGGCAGCAGAGAATCGCAAGCGGCAATTGATCATCAGCGATGGCTTCGTCAAAGACACCACTGTTGCAGTCATTCAAGGAAGCAAAGAGTGATTAGGCACATAAAAAAAAAAGACCAAAATTACAAGACATGGCATCTGCAGACAAGTTACAATACAAAGAGGCAACGCAGTCGGACATGATGCAGAGGTCATATGGACTGTGAGGACCACACGGGACAAGGGGTATACAGGAACTTAGAAGTATACATGAAGCAAAGAAAGAACCTTTGACAACAATGATATATCAGGTCAGTGATATAGAGACTCTTCAATTAGAGTTACTGCATGTTGTCATGGCAAACGAAAGAAAGACTCGAACGCTGAGTGAGGCTTCTGAGGAATGTGACACTACAGACCCATTTGTTACGCAAGCCTGGACCAAATTAATAAACGTATGTAAGGTAACACCCTTGGATCTGCTTTCTGCCATATTCAGTCTATCTGTTCACCTTGGACGAGCAGACCGTTATCATAGAGTTTAACGACATACACTCTTCTTGTGACAGTTGACGATGGCGAATTTGTTTACTTCTTTACTAGCCAGTCACCATCCGAAAAATTTCGCTACCTTGTTTTTTTTCTCGCAACATTGGCGCTATTGACTGTAGGTAAAAATCTCTCTCGTATTTCTCGTGCCTGTCTCCTCCATTTGCGTGCAAGAGTACGTCACACATACCGCTGAGGCAATGGGTTTCGAGAAACAGTATAGTATCCATTGAGGGGCGGTATATCCTTGGTCTTCTTTGGACACATTATGATTTTTAAATGTATTGTGCCTTTCTATAGCAGGAACGCCGCTTCAGATGTTCGCTGAAGAAATGACAGACAGGCTCTAGTACATAGGGAGGCTGTGCCTGATCACTGCACTCTCTGCACAAAACAACCCATCTTAACACCTTGGTGATTTGAAGCATGGTTGAGTTCGAAACCACCTATTTGGCTTTGGTATACTAAGAAGCGCTATAAAACCCGATTGTGGACGCCATCACTTCGTACTATTCGTCTTCTCTGTCTTCATCTTCTCCGCAGCACGCCACTTGGGCCCCCAAATCATAACCGCCCACAGACAAGGCGACAACAGAACCCAGAGGAACGCAACTGCAGTGCTAGCCCACCCGATACCTATAGCCCCGACCAAGGGCTGTGCGAAAGCGGTAAATACAGCACCCATACCACATCTAGCTAGATTGTTTGCTGCTGATGCTGTTCCCGGTTGATGCAAATTGATGTCGACGATCAATGTGCTGAACACATTAAAGGCCCCTGTAGTGGCATTACCGACGAAGAAAAGCATGATCAGTGGGCCTGTAACGGAAGTTTTGTATTGCATGACCCAGCCGTAGGTTATGACGGTGATCACAGAAGCATAAGTTGCTGGAATACCAATTTGTAGACGTGCTTTTTCAATAGGAAAGGCATCGGATTCTTTGGTACTGTGGGCAGATTCGCCGGTCGGATCAATCTGAGATGAAAGTCTTTTATAGTTGCGATCTGTAAGGATACCGACAGAGAAGCGAGAAAATATACAGCCAACACCAAAAGGTATGTAGCATAGGCCGATCTGAAGGGTATTGAACTCATACCGCTCGGAGAGCTGGTCGGTCAGCGTGATCAGAACAATATAGAACCCTGCGTATAAGAAAGCGCCATAACCGAGGATAAGACCGTCTTCCTTGTTGAACAAGATGAGCAGAGAAGCCAACGGGTTTGGTCTCTTAGTTGAGCGCTGCAGTGTATCGGTCTGCTGGGCAATATTCTTCTTTCTGAGACAGGACCACAACGATCGATTCCATCGCTGAGGGGGTACAGACCCATTCCCAACGACAGCTCTGCAAGTCTCAGGCAAAAAGCACAGCGTGACCATCAGCATTATTCCAGAGAAGATGGCCAAGAACCAAAAGATAGATGGCCAATCCAGATATTTATCAAGTAATCCGCCAATCGTAGGGCCGAGGGCGGGACCAAGCATGATTCCCATGCTCGCATAGGCAACCCATTTCCCTCTTTCTGCTCTTGTGGAAACATCAGCGACCACGGCTTGGCCCAGAGCGACTGTGGCTGCTGAACCAGAGCTTTGGACGCATCGGAGGACAAGAAGAGCGGCATATGATCTTTGGCAGGCCAACGCGATATTGGCTACGATCGAAACAGTAAGACAGCCGATATAAGCTGGTCTTCGGCCTTTGATGTCGGAGAGATTGCCAAATAGTGTCGGACCAAGAGCTTGGAAGATCTACGCTACGGTGTTAGAAACACATCGGTCTTAGGCTGGGAAAAAAACAACTCACCAAGTAAGTGGTCACAGTCAGATTGATATCCGTTGTGGAGACATGCAGGTCTTTCGCGAGCGTGTTGATGGCCGGAAAGTATATGCTTGCTGATAGAGGAGACAGCAGACCAATGAAAGATATGGTCAAGACGATGAGTTTCTTTTGTGTATGTGTAAACGTCGAGAAGGGAGGTTCGGTATCAAGACCAGTGAGCGTTGTACCTGCCGCTCCATCGACTTCAACATTAGATCCGCTCGTTGTACATTCGTTGCTTGAGTGCGTTCCGGTTGTGGTCGAAGCCGGGGTTGCGCTTGTTTGTTGCATGATCGACCTGGTGCCGGCACCTTTTTCCTGTAATATCTTTTGCCAATAGCCTTAGACTGATAGCAGCGTGTAGTTCCAGGCTTACAAGTAGCACACAGCCAATTATATAGGCAATCAATCTCTAGGAAGGTACATTTCTCCAAGACCGGTTCTGGACCCTGAACCGGGCCTGAACCGGCGTCTCCCCGCATGCGAAAGCAAGCTGCGCAGACAGCTATACAAACGCACAGTTCTATGGATCAATGAGAAGCACCCACGAAGAGTCGTTTTATCTCGGGCGCTTTCAACGACAATGCGTTTCTCGGAAGGCTTCGAAGGTAGCATAATATTTACATTCGCGGATCTCTGCTGACAATCTTTGCGAGTTATGTGTTGCTCCGCTCGAAAGTATCTAACCCTGGGAAGTTAAAGAGATCCTCGGAAAAAGAGAGATCTCCGCCCATGAAGAAATCGAAATCGAACAAAGACGTGTCTCCGAAATCCATACTTGGTTGTTGTTGTTCGGCCTGGACCCCTTGGCTAGGCAGTGGATCTTGCTCAAAGTTAGCACTTGGCAATCATTGAATCGTACATGTAACACTCACCAAGAGCACTATGCTTTAAATTCTGCATCTGCACTTTGAAATGCGGATCAAACTCTTCTCTCCACCAGAGGATGGCATCCACAACATGACTACCATTAAGCCGGCTTCTCGCTCTCAGATCCAGCATGTCGGATCCATCTGCCTTCTTGAAAGCTTTCGAACTATTCCACAGTTGTGTAAGATACATACACGACTTAGAACACATGTCGTTATTGTCAATGGACAGGCTCTTCATCAGACCAATTGCAAGAAATAGTGATGATTTCGCTTCCTCAGTCTCTCCAGAAAAGATGTTGACGGAGGACTTCAGAATACGAAGAAGAGCATATGAGGCATAGAGAAGAGCGCAGACGATGTAGTTTGGTAACGACATCGGATCTGACACACTGCGTATAAGCCTCTCTACTTTACTGATGAGTTGACGCGCGGTTTGTTGGATCTTGTCGAAACTGGTAGCGTAAGATGTCTTGTCCTGCTTCAGGAAGTAGAGACTCCGGATGTAAAGCTGAGCGATATTACATTCGAGTCGATCAGAATCTGGTCAATATTAGTACTGAAATCACCATGTACGATGGCAATTCCGCTATGTTCAAGCTTCACTATTCGAGAGGCAACTCGCATCCTCGTATAGCAAGGCATGTCACGCGGCAGCTATACGTATGCACAGTCGCTTCCTGAACAAGAAAGTATTCACTGAGAGCCGACAACAACATGAACCTCAGTGAATGTTCTCCATTTACCGAAGTAACCATGCAGTGTTGTAGCTCTTACGCGACACGTCTTCACGCATAGGAAGGATTCAATGCCCAGGGTGCAGACACGTGTGTGAGGAGCACTTACCATCCGCAGCGGTGTACTCCAGATCCCTAAGCTGGACCTCATAACATCTTATAATGATCGATAGAGCCCGATCTTGGTCCGGAGTCAAGTTACGTATACCATTCTCCGACACGGCTGAGCCACATTGGATGCAGAGATCCTGCCATTTGACGCGCAACCTCAGCGCTGGGGATAGTGTTTGCTGTCGGGCTTGAAATTGACTCATCTCGGGGGAAATATCGTAAGAAGTGCGCGATAGAAATCCTTTACACAGACAACTTCGCTGATATGTCAAGATGATAGAAGCCCAGAGATGTGACCGACTGACTAGGCCTATGTCAGGTAGATTCGGCATCTTAGCCCTGAAGAACTCGTCAGAACCAGCAGGCACATGTAGACCACTCCTTTGCGCTAGATGCAGTAAGAGTCCAGCAAACACATAGTTGACCTCTTGCTGATTAGTTTCAACAGCGTCGGGCAGAGGCCATGTGACCAACAGCAGAAATGCCTGGACACGCTGTAGAGGCGAACCAGTAGTAGTCACGGACGATAATGCCGATGTGGTAATGCTCTTTGCAAGTGCAGTCAGTAGGGTTGGATTTTTTGAGTAGCCCCTGCAAGCTGTGCCAATGATGGTCCAGAACAGGAGAGGACTCTGCTGATAGCATGTGTTTGGCGACAGGTTGTGATCAAAGACAGACAGAAATGGTGCGTACTCCCGAAAGTACAATTCGAAGATACCGTTGATGTCACTGGCGGACACAGTTATTCCATCTAAGGTTCGAGGGGTTGTCGTCAATAATGCTTGGCTGTTCAAGGTTGCATTATTAGTTGCATGAGAAGAAGTGGCAAGAGACGCCGAGCCGGAGTTACGGACAGGTGAGTCTGCATTGGACACATGGCAGTGCCTCGTTCTTGGAACTTCGTAATGAGAAGGTGGACTGGAGTGATCGTGGCGTTGTGTTTGCACGGGCTCGATGGTGGCAGATTGGTAGTCTTCTGTCATGAGCCGCTTGCGTAGAGTGTCTGTCTCTTGCTCAAGCTCTGACAGCCTTCTATGGAAATGTAAGCGAATTGAACGATATTCTGATCTCGCTCATGACTTACTGGCGCTTGTTCAACCTCTTGAACGAATTCGCGATAGTGCATTGGACCGAAAGTCGTTTGCATCGCGTACAAGCCTCGTCTGGGTTCAAATATGCATCGCATTTAGCCTGTCGTAGTTGTTAAGCTCAGAACAAATCGCGTGTCATCGCTTGGTATTGGTAGATCAAACCTTCTGTTGCCTACATTCGGTGCAAGCCTTCTTCTTGTTCATGACTATTAAGCTTCTACCGTCAACTCATGACTCAGTTCAATGCGGTGCGACTGAACGTACTGATAGTGATGGCTCGCATGTACAGTCTAGATTTATTCAATCACGGAACACATCAGGCGACTCGCATCGAGCACTGGCGGTAATGGTAGCTCAGTGATTGCCTAGGACCAAGATTGTGTCCTCTGTCCAGATGCTTCCTAAAGCACGATCGATGACCGGGATTCAATCCTGGCGAATAGCCAATCTGCGAGAGGGACCTCAATCTGTACAAAACACTGTGGATCGCGACGCCTTTCGAAGACTCGAAGCAAAGCGCAAGGAGATGTCCTCCTGTTTCACTTCCGGGAACGGGCCGGGGCTGCCAAGAGTTTCTCCACTCCAGTTCCTTCCACCAGATCTCTCTTCGCGCTGTCCTGCATCACATCCATGAACGGCCGTATGATCAACCATGTATGCGCCCTGAGCGTGACCTTGTGATCTCGCTTAAATCGCAACAGCATGTTTGTCAATGCGCTGTATAGCAACTAGCACTGTAAGTTGCAACAATTGCCCTTCTTTGTTGCTCATGTGGCCTGCAAAGAGCCAAGCATGGAAGGCGACAATATACCAGGATATAAACTGAACAGCTCCACTACTCTCTATGTCGCATATACGCTATTTGGCAAAATTGATTGGATCAGATGAACTGCTGTGTCATTGAAGCTTTTTCACGAAACAGACCACTGCCGCTTCGCTTACGGCATAACCGAACCCATCCTGAAACGGGAACTCTAGGATATGCCCCCACTCGACATTGAAGACATAGAACAGGTCAAGTATATAAATTCTGTTTCTCTCAGGCTGTAAATTCCTTTCTCCAAGCATTCAACTCTCGTTCATTCATCCTCTTCAACTCTGGTCGCTGGCCGTCCACTCTTCATCAATCACCAACCGAAAAGTCACTCTTTCCACCACCTTCCATTCTCCAACAAGACCCTAGCGGTATACACACCAAGTCTCTCAAGATGCGCTCTTTCGCTACCATCATGGCTGCCGCCGCCCTGGCCCAGACCGCAATGGCCCACTACCGCTTCAACCAGTTCATCGTTGGCTCTGAGGTCACCAAGGAGTACGAGTATGTTCGCCAGAACAGCAACATGAACTCTCCCGTCACCGATGTCACCTCTAAGGACCTCATCTGCAACGCTGGTGGTCTTACTACCGGTGCCCAGACCAAGACCTACAAGGTCGCTCCTGGTGACACTGTTGGCTTCGCTGTCGACACTCCCATCCAGCACCCTGGCCCTCTCAACGTTTACATGTCCAAGGCCACTGGTGACGTTACCGAGTACGATGGATCAGGTGACTGGTAAGTAAACTGACAGTACAAGTCTCAGCGAGCCAGTCTTGCATATCCTTCGATATATGAGCTGCCTCGTTGCTCGAGTACAACACCCAACGTGCCACCGAACTCTGCTAACCATATTTTCGCGTCCAGGTTCAAGGTGTACACCATGGGTAGGCGGGGACCTCCATTTAGCTTCAGGAGACCATGCTAATTGTGTTTTTCTTTTCAGGTGCCAACAAGGCTGGTAATGACAACGGTCTTACTTTCCAAGCCGACCACCTCAGCAAGGTCACCTTCGACCTCCCCAAGGATACCCCCGCTGGCCAGTACCTCCTCCGTATTGAGCATATCGGTCTCCACAGCGCCTCTTCCTTTGGTGGTGCCCAGTTCTACATCTCTTGCGCTCAGATTGAGGTTTCCGGTAGCTCTACTGCTAAGCCTTCCCCTACCGTCAAAATCCCCGGTGTCTACACTGGCCACGAGGACAGCCTCGAGTTGAGCATCTACTACCCCATTCCTGTCAACTACCAGCCCCCTGGCCCTGCTGTCTGGGGTGGTGCTTCTTCCGGTTCTGCTCCCGCCTCTTCTGCTCCTGCCTCTTCTGCTGCCTCCAAGCCTACCACCAAGGCTAGCTCCAGCGCCTCTGCCAAGGTCCCTGTCACCTCCGCCACTGTCGCTCCCACTACCATGTCCACTGTTGTCAAGACCACCACCGCTCCTGCTGCCACCTCCACCAGCGGCTCCTCCAGCGGCAGTGTCAAGAAGTGGCAGCAGTGTGGTGGTAAGGGTTACACTGGCGCTACCCAGTGCGAGTCTGGCTCGACCTGCAAGGCTCAGAACGACTACTACTCTCAGTGCATCTAAAGTGTCTCTTTGGAGACGCTTTCTGAGCAATATCGCACATAAAGCAACGATGTAGTCGGAGCTTCCTTCTTTCTTTCTTGGGGTGTACCTGTCAGTGTCTGCTAGGTCATCTTACTTCTTAAACTATCTCGCTTCTTCTGAATGAACAATCTTCTGAACCATCTGATCCTATCTTATTTCGTGACTATCTCCCTATGTGCAAGGTATGTGACATTAATGGCTGCAGAGATGCACCGTGCTTTTGAGAAACAGAATAGTACCCATAAAGAAGGGAAGTACACTTAAGCTAGCTCTCTTGGAGACATCGCTATACAATATTTCTCCGTGCCCTTCAGCGGTAGATTTGGCAGACTCTAGTGTCCTTTGCACCTGTTTTCGTACTTGGTTGCACTACCCCGATGGGTGGAGGTGTGGGTTGATACCGAGACTGCCCACCAATCACAACATATGAATAATCAGCACCATGTGAGCTGGTGACGTACAAAATCTTGGGAAATCTAAGAGGTATCTATTCCTTGACAGGACTTCGTGATCTTCGACGGTGTGAACGAGATGATGAGTGGTGCGAAAGACTGCTATGTTTGAGATATTCATCTCGACTCGAACGTCTATGTCGCCGATCCGAGTCGTTCCTGTGGTGACGACTGCTCCTTTCTGCTTGCTTACGGATGTCATCTCTGGTTGTGTCCTCAAGTGAGAAACCTTCAAGACTCCCAACGCTTCGACTTCGTTCCCTATGACCACGTCGGTGTCGACGCTCTCTCCTCCTCCTTCTTTCTTCTTTCTCAGCTCGGTCTAGCTCTCTCAATTCTCGTTCCTTCTGCACTTTCCATTTCTCCTTGTCTGTCTCGGCCTGTCTGAGCTGAGCTTGTGCTTTTCGCATCGATGCCATTGGATCGTTCGAAGTCAACCTTGTTTGCTCCCTGTCCCTACGATTTAAATCCTCGTTTCCCCAGACATCCTTGCTTGGTGCCTGGGTCTCGGGACCTTGTTTGCTCGATGAAATGTACCATGGAGCCGAAGATGCCGACTGTTTGAACCCGGCCGCATTTGAAAAACGCATGGTATACTGGTCTTCAATCTCACGTGCCTTTTTGGCCTTTTCGGCTTCTGCCTCAGCATTGCGTGAGTTGACCAACAGAGCACGTTCGTTTGGTGCTGCAAAGAGTTGAATGTGGCCAGCGTGATCTGTGACCGACACATCGCCATCTTGCTTGTTTCTTTCGCTGTGACTTAGCTTTTCACGAACAGCAGCTCCGGCGGCGGCGTCTTCTCTGGCAATACGCATATCCATATCTGTATCATCTTCGCCTCTGAAGCGCCTTCGTTTGCGATCTCGACCATCGCTACCATCTCGAGGCCGGCGAGCACCACCACTCCCTTCTGGTGGAGGCGATGGCGCTGCTATTGGCGGAGGAACTTCACCCCGCAGGATTGCTATACGATGGACAGCATCTTGTTCTTGCATACGACGTTCATCTTCTTCCTCTCTGGCTTGCTGTTTGGCTTCATCTTGACGCACGCGGTCAATGTTGTCTTTGTTGTAGACGTTCCATGACTTTTTGCCGAGAAGGTGGAGGACCATGGTGGATGTGGGTGGTGAGGTACTGAGAAGGATTTGACGCAAGTCAGAACGCCTTTCCAATGACCGTTGTGTCAAAAAGGAAACACCCTGCTTTTTTGTGGCTTGACGTGTGAGATCAAACGGTACCAAACTACGAGCGACGAATGAGAGATCAGCGCGTGTCGTTCCGCCCGAGTGGTGGAGCACACGGTTGCGGGCGGTCGGGTCGAGAAAGGCAAGATGACTCGCGAGAACGCAACCCAGTGAACTGGATCCTAAGACCAAACGAGCTGCATGAGCGGAGTCTGCGTCTGCCCTCCTTGTGTCGTGGTGCTACTCTTCGTGCGACTGTCGTGTGTTTTTTTCTTCTCTTGCTCTCTCACTGTTCTTACCCGTCTTGTATCCTTTTGATCTCTGTTGTCCCTCCCTGTTTGTGCTGTCTTCTAGAGGATTTGCTGATTCCGCAGCTCTCTCAAGCTAACATCAACGACTCGACGCGCCAATTGCCAACGGTCACAAAGAGGGAATACGCGCACTCTACGTCGTACCTTCCTTCGAGCGCCCGCCCCAGCCATTTTCTCTTTATCCAGCGTTCACCCAAGACACTTCGCTGGGCTCCGTCCAGGAAGCGATCCGCT
>SWBH01000388.1:0-12650 GCA_024195465.1 Aureobasidium sp. EXF-8845 | reverse complement strand
TCTGGTCATCGAAGCCGGTCCTGATGGCCGCAACGTGTCTGGTATCTATGTTCCTGGCATGAAGGGCAGTACTCTAGGCGGTATCTACGACTACAACTTTACTACAGTCGCACAACCCCACGCTGGCGGCCGTTCTTGGGCACAGAATAGAGGAAAGGTGCTCGGTGGAAGCTCTGCCCTGAACTTGATGTGTTGGGACCGCGCTTCAGTGGCCGAGTATGATGCTTGGGAGCAAATCGGCAATCCTGGATGGAACTGGAAAAACATGATCGCGAGTATGCTCAAGGCCGAGAATTACACTCAGAGTATCTATCCTGGACAGGAGATCGATCAAGGCGTTGGAGTAGATGGTCCAATCCACGCAACGATCAACAGAATCCAGCCTACCGATCAGGAAACATGGATCCCAACTATGGAGAACTACGGCTTCCCTGAGAATATGGAATCCCTCAACGGTAACCCTCTTGGTGTCTCGCTTCAACCCAACAACATCGACACTGCCAATTATACGAGATCGTACAGTCCAGAATATCTCAAGATTGCTGGAGCCAACCTCCATGTCATGACTGAAGCTCAGGTCATCAAGATTAACACGAAGAAGAGTCATGGCCAAATCGTAGCTACGGGTGTGACGCTGAAAGGCAACGTTGTCATCAACGCCGGCAAGGAGGTTATTCTTAGTGCTGGATCTTTCCTGTCGCCCGGATTACTAGAACTTAGCGGTATCGGCAACTCCTCTATCATCAAGGCTGCTGGTATCAAGCCAGTACTGGAGCTTCCTGCTGTCGGTGAAAATCTGCAAGATCACATCCGCATCCAAAATAGCTTCAAGCTGAAGAACATGACTTCTTTCGACGAACTCAAGTACAACGCAACCTTCAAGGCTCAGCAGCTAGCTCTCTACAACGCAAACAGGGTGTCAAGCTACGACTATGCTGCTTCTGGATTCGCGTATTTGACCTGGGAGCAAGCACTTGGCAACCAGTCCGCTGCTCTGATTGATGTTGCAAAGAGTGCGACAAACGCCAAAGCTTCCGTCGTCGACAAGACAAAGCTCGACTACCTGACCGGAAATAAAAGCAACACCGTTCCTCAACTCGAGATCATCTTCTCCGATGGCTACACTGGTGTCGGAGGCTACCCTCTTGCCAACTCCTCCGACTATAGCTCCAACTACTTCACTCTTTTGAGTGTTATCATGCACACCTTTTCTCGCGGATACGTGCACATCAATGCGTCGAACCCTCTCGGCAAGCCCATCATCGACCCAAGATACTTCAGCAACGAATACGACCTTCAAGCCGCCATCGCCGCCACCAAGCTCAACCGCAAGATCGCCCAAACAGCACCAATGAAAGACATCATTGCTGAAGAATACGAGCCCAGCTCCGCCATCCAGACTGACGAGCAGTGGAGGGACTTCGCCCTGAACCACACATTGACAATCTATCACCCACTAGGTACTTGTGCTATGCTTCCCAAGAAGGACGGCGGTGTTGTTAGCCCAGAGTTGAAGGTTTATGGTACTTCGAACTTGAGAGTTGTGGATGCTAGTATCATTCCTGTCCAGCTATCTGCACATATTCAGACGGCGATTTATGGTATTGCTGAGCGTGCTGCTGAGATTATTGCTGCTGAGTGGTCTCATTAAATACATCATTATCTAGCATAATGATTTGTTTGAATGATAAACCCAGTTCTCGATATTTGATTGCCTGTTCCACCCATACATCTAATTCAGGCTCTCTGTCCGTCAAGTGTCTCACACAGGAGGTGCAATGGCTGGTGAGTAAACATTACTTTGCTCATCCGCCTCGAAACTCTGCACCTTCTCATCCACTGGCGACGATGCCTCATCTTCCTCATCCACCTTCCCTTTCTCCACCTTCAGGATCAGCTGTCTTCTCTCCTCCTCTGCAGCCTTATGTTCTCTTTCCGCAACCTTACAACGGAAATTCAACGCCACAACCGCCAAAGGTAAGAACACAGTCTCCCATGTGAACAGGATAGGTAAAGCTTGATAGAGACGATCCACCGCGCCACCCGACCAGATCTGAATTAACACTTGCCAAACTTCGTGAGCAGGTAGGGCATACCCCCAACGATAGAATCCTGGTGCGAGTTCGAATGGCCAGATTGTAGAGGTTACATTCAAGATCACCCAGGTGAGGACGAAAAAAGGGAGAAATTTCATGGGGATGAAACCGGTTGCGACGTCGATCTGTGGGTTTGGCATTGTCAGTTGAGCCCGCAGACAAGGGGGATGGAAGTGGAGAGACGTACGACGATGAAGTTGATGTGCATAAACAGCCAAATAATCACCCAGGTGCAGAAGAATTGACTTGCACCCACGGACCAGGTCTCGCGGAAAGCCCAGATGTAGCCAGCCCAGCAGAGGGAGCCGATGAACGTGTAAGAAAGACTAAGGACCATTCGGATGATACCGTTGTTGAGGACCGGGAGATGTGAGTAAAGTTTGAACTCTGCACTGACGCCGTTGATGGCCATTAGGAAGAAGAATTGCATGATGATGGGCATCACCATCGCAACGGTGTTGTAAAGCACCCTCGTTCCTTGAGTCGTTGGCATGATGTTGATTTCTCCTCCTTGGATAGGATTGAGGAAGACTTGGAGTGCGGCAGGGTCATTCTTGTTTAGCGTTTGTAAGGCGCCTGTGCCGTTGATGTGGTTGTATGCGATGCGGGCAACTGCCATGAGCTGTGACATGCTGGACTTGATGGTACCTTCTTCCATCGCTGGGTATCTGACTTCGTTCCAGACATACGTGAGTGTGTTTGTCGGGTCGTAAGCAGTCGCTGCATCTCCACCCTCAAGGGCAGCTGCAAGACGCTCTGAAGCTCCAGCGTGAGAGAACACAGCAGCCCAATGTTCTCCCTTTCTGACAGCTTGAACGATATCCTCGACTGCAGGGTACTTGGCACTACTCTCGATATCGAATGTAGGGAAGGTGTCGGCCTTGAGCTGTGTGACGGCACCCTGGAGACTCTTCCCAATGACACCACCATCGTAGTCGACTGTGAGGATGTGAAGATTGTGTACTCTGTGTTCAGATTTGAACAAAGAGCCAAACAGATATGACATGTTCACAAGGAACAAGATCTGTAGTAGCATGGCTGAGGCGATAGCTGCGATCATAAAAGGCTTCTTTCTGCCATTCCAGAAAGGGTCTCTGTGCCCTACGCGGTGGGAAGATTTCTCCGGGAGAAAGAGACTGACAAAGCTCATTGTGATGTGCAACAGAAGTATCGGGGGAATATATGAAAGATGGAATCCAGAAAGCGAGACCAGCAGTGGTTACTATCGATTCGAGCTCCTGGAAATTGGCGGTGGATTGGAATGAGATGTGTGTCGAGCGAGGATGAGTGGAAACAGAAGAAGACCTACAGTGTCACAAAAACCCTACCTATAGATATACAGATCTACGCCTCCTATTCGAGCACGATATTTTGATATTCTGGCACAATGTCGGATGGTCGGAGGTCAACAGTTCCAGGATTGCAAAATCAAGTCTGACCAGCGTCACAAAGAGCATCGTGAAAAGTGGTCCCGAGTTGGCCTTCCGAGCTCCGAAGTGGAGGAAGAGCCTTGGCAGGGCGTTAGGGCTTCGGCATGACGATCCGAGATGCCTTTCCTCCTCGTTCGTCTCGGGTCCGGAGACAGACACGTCCGCTTGGGGTCTCGTCTTCCAGAGCACCCTCTCGCGATGGCGAGGTCGTCGGTGGTTATTCAGCCTGAGCGTCCTACGTGATCTGAGCTATCGGTGTCGGTGACGAGATGTGCGCGCCGTGCTGACCAAATCTCTAGCAATCGAAAACGCGTGTCAACCATGTTTCCGTGTTGTTTTGCCGCTGCACATCACCTCGCCCATCCAAGGGCCATCGTCGTTCTATTTGTATCTTGAACTTCGGACTCCGGCGGGAGATCTCAACATAATCTTTGCTTGCTTCTCGGTTGCTCTTTAGGGTTAACAAATTCAATACATTGCTGGTGTCACCCTGCGACTAATACCCATTCAGTATGTGATTGAAATACATGCAAGGGTTTCAATGCTTATCACGTACAGCATTGTCACTGACACGGCGAAAACAGAGAAGAATGAGAAGGTGTTCTCGTGTTGTTCTGTCCACGCGCTATCTCGTATGCTTGAGGCATTAAGTGCGACTTCTAGCAGCCACATCGAAGATGAGCATAGAAGGCACACATGTCTTGTGACATAAATGAGCCTGGAGAGAGCCAAAGGTGTCAAAAATCTCAATCGCCGCTGCAATGTGTGCTCAATGAAGGAGGGAAGGCACATCCAAAGATGCAGGTGGGGTCACAAAGATGCTGCAGCTGCCCTGTTTGCTTTCCTACGCGCCGCATCCTTGCGTTCGACGACCCTCCCACCGACACGTCAAGATTCTTTTTCCAATTTCATCACAACCATAATCGTTGCGCGGATCGTTACTTTCGTGTCCAGAAGATGTCTGCCTCGACCATTGAGACTCTGCCACTAGAGATTCTTCTGCAGAGATGCGAGCTACTCAGAGACACCCACCGGGCAAGCGACCATAGCTTTTCGGAATTGAGCCGCAAATCAGAAGAATTGCCGCGATGCATCTATTCCAGAAAGTCCTACTTCCCATCCGTAATCGTTAGGGAAAGCGTACAACAGCTAACCAATGCCTTGAGACCCATCTCTGCCCTTGGTTACATACGTAGACTAAGGCTCTCTAAACCTTTGGACACCTACGACCGAGAAGAACTCCGCTATCCTGCAAATTGGGTTCGTAGCGATACGGCGCTAGCGGAGGTCGTCTGGACAAACAATCATGCATGGAAGCCTGTAGCCGAGCTTCTACAACGATGCCCTGCTTTATATACACCTTTCGGCACACAGTCAGCTACATACGCAGTCACGAGTCACATATGTCGGTCATGGCAAATTCGAGATGACAGACCTGGTGAAGTGGTGGTACAAGAAGTGACAGCAAATCTCAGTATGAAGCGGAAACCTGCTCCCAAAGATCTTCGTCCTTATGTTCTAGAGGATTGGCCTGGAAGTGAGGATGGGACCGGAGAAATGACTGGCACGGTATCCTACAGCTTGAAGGCGACGATATCACGGAATAAGTTAGTATCAACATTCTCTTCCAAGGCTATCGGGCCGCTCGATAGATGACCAAGCAAGACACGCAGCGGCGACTAGATCCGCGAGAATTGTGGAAAGCTCGATATCACTTGGTACTTATTTTCTCTCTTTACACTGTATAGAAACGATCATACTGTCGACTAGAGATAGAACTCGCTATTCAATCCTGTTGTGTCGCTGAAGTTGCAATACCCATGGTACAAATAGTCATGTGAGTTGGCAGCTTGAACCCGTTGGAAGATCGGAAGATTGGGTCCGGACTCCGATGCTGATTGTTGTTGTTCAAGAAGTTCTTACGACTGTAGAAAGAATTTGACGGACCTGTACTCCGTATATCGATGCATATGGAAGGATTCGTTTGCAAGGCTTCGCTTTGCAGCCTCTTATCTATTCATCTATCGGCGGCTAATCTCCCCCTGTTCTCCGCCAACAGTACAGGTATGAATCCTCAAGCTGCTGCCTAGTATAAATTCCACTCGTTACCTGCGTATACCCTCCATAAGATCGCCAATGGGTCCCAATCTATCATACCTGTGCCATCAATTCACTACATGGTTCAGACAAGCGCTGTACACAGACACCTACTCGAAATACTGAGATCTTGAGTTCAGGCTACAACTACGAGGTGAAGCTGTGTGAGCCTACCATACAAACCAGATATTTGATTCTCGTTCTGGACATGAGCGAAGAGAATGAGACGACGAGGCTACTGCCGGCACACGAAAACGGAGAAATACGAGTTGTGAGTACTAATTGCGAACCGACAAACACAGATGGCAACTCTGACCAACTCACCCGCTCTGGCATCACAACTGTGGTGCTTTGCTGCCTCTTCATCATCCTTTTCGAATTTGCGGATATTCTTAGATTCATCCCTTCCTTGCATCTTCTAGAGCTGGGATACTGCAGAAGATATTGCTCTGAGCATAACCCGAGGCTCATTGATTCTGTTGGTAATATTCCTGAACGCTTCTGCAAGCTGCAAGAAATTCAAGAGGATCTTGCGTTGATGAGAGGATGGTTTGGCTCTATAGAAGGACTTATTGGTAGGTTTCGATCTGTGCTGTCGCGGCAATGTACAACTAATCTTCCAAGCAGGTTTCGTATTGGTGATCCCTTACGGCATATTGAGTGAGAAGAAAGGAGGACGATTTGTCGCTGCTTTGAACCTTCTTGGTTATGCCCTTTCCAGCATCTGGATTCTCGTTGTTTGTAAGTCAATCATCACAGCTCAGTGTATCACATCTTACCAAGAACGCTGACTATCAATCAGGCTACTTCTGGAAGACCTTCCCCTTCGACGCAATTGTGGTGTCACCGATGTTAAGAGCAATAGGTGGAGGAGCACCTGTGTGTTCCGCTGTTGTACTAGCTTTAGTCGCAAACGCTGTACCCACTGCAAAAAGGTCAGCACTCCCGGTTTTCCTAGCATTGTCAAAGACTGACGAGTAGAGTATAGGTCCAGTGTCTTCTTCCTCATGTCGGCTTCAGGACTCATCACAGAGATGATTATGCCTTTGGCCAGTACTGCGCTTCTGAGCAATGGGTTTGTCTACACGCCTTTCTTCTTGGGCTTTGTCTTTGAAGGTCTGGCACTCCTTGCTATCTACAACGTTCCGATCGACACAGCCACAGTACGCTCAGAAGTGTCGCCAATGACCAACAGCAGTATACCGTCAAGTGATAACGAAGATTCGCTGAGAACCGGTTTCGGGGACTCGAAGAGCAGTAGGCTGGACTACCTCACTCGCATGTTGCAAGAAGGAAACATCTTGACAGATGCAAAGATCGTTACTCTCCTTACATGTTTCGGCCTAGCCAAAGTAGGACGCCCGTTGCTTGACATGCTTGTGCAATACATTTCCACACGCTACGGCTGGTCTTTTGCAAAGGTAAGATCCTTTCAATAAAATAAACTAAATTCAGACTGACGCTTCTAGGCTAATATTGTCTTTTCCATCAGAGCGACAGGAAGTTTGATCTTGTTCTTGTTAATTTTACCAATCTGCAAGCAGATATTGCAGGACGTTTGGCATATCCACACAGATCGCGTCGATTATCTTCTTGCGGTGACGGGAAATGCTTTTTTGATCGCAGGTTCACTTTGCATGGGCCTTGCTCACAATATACCAGTCTTTATGATCGGTAAGCCATTCAAGCACGCTACAAGACATCACACCCTCATGTTGACTCATTGCAGGACTGGTCATCTCTACACTCGGTGGTGGGTATCAGCAAAGCCTGCGGTCCTTGATCAGTTCCTTTGTTGAACGAAACTATTTAACTAGGTTGTATACGATAATCGCTTTGTTCGATGGACTGGGTGTCGTGGTGTGGGCTTTGCTTGTCAATGGAAGCTTGAAGTTGGGAATCCATAAAGGAGCTGCTTGGATTGGTCTGCCGTTCATCATCGCTGCTGCGGCATATTCAGCTTCAATAGTTGTTCTGTGCATCGTTCAAGACCGACGACCACGACTTGGATGAGAGATAAGCCCGCGAGGATACGGATTCTGTAGTCAGCACACATTGATCATTGAAGAAAATGGTTGTAAGTCATCGTGTCATTCAAAACTCAAGCTGGTATTCGCTATCCAATCCTGCTTCATTGCGTAATCCTGAACGCCATATCATAATCTTGTCACCCAGAAAGAAACGTTACTCCAGACTTCTATTATCCAATTCTTTTGTCGGTAAAATGCTCGTTGATCTGATGCAGCGTGCCCTGCAGCATCTTATCCTTTTCTCTGCGCCCCTCATCCCTCACCGTCTGTAGACGATCAACAGCAGAACTGATGAGATCAATATGCATCTCCAACGGCATTCTCTCTCTGTCCACAATAGTGGGTGCGGCAACATCATCTCTGAGTTGACTCAAGTTGTTCTCAATATCCTTGAGCTTGACGAGGGTGGAGATGACGTGCTGCATGGCGGTTTTACGATATCTTCCTACGTCGTTGAGAGTTGATAGTTGTTGCTCTTGCTTGGCTAGCGGGCCTCTGTTTCCTCCAAGCTTGGTCCAGAGGAGACCCAGTAGCTCGGCTTTGGCGTCACCGACTTTCAGATCTTCACGATGAGCAATGTCTTGGATTTGATGGAGGCGATCGTCCAGGTTTTCGAGGACTTCGAGGAGGGTATTGGCTTCTAAAATGCAGACTTGGATTTGTTCCTCGACCTCGGAGGTGTGGCGGATGTACTGATCGTAGATGACATCTTCGGAGGAGTGTTGAGGTACAGCCAGTGATAGGAAAGACATGTACTGCGAGAAGAAGCGAGGGACAATGCCCTCAGAGTCTGGCGCGGCTTCAATACCTTGCAGCACTTTCATCGTCCAGCGATTCGCAGATAGGATGCCATCCAGTGCGCGTGAGATCCTCGAGTTGAAATGTGATAGGCCGTCACTAGCTTGGCGAGCAGTTTCAATGAAGCCGTCGAACTCATTAACAAGCTCATTGCGTGAACCCAAGCTGGAATGTCTGACCACTGTGCGTAGATCACGAATGGACAACTCAGAGTTCTTCATGGCTAGAGGAAGGGCAGCTTGATGAACAGAGGCCTCAAGGATGTCTTCGAAGTTCGATTGAGTAATGACTAACTTATCGAATTCGACAGGACCCCTGCGTCCTTCGTGTCCAAAGTCGCAGAAGGGGAGGTTGAAGAAGCCAGCTCCTGGGATGTTGCATAGCGGTGATAGAGCGTTGCTAACACTGTGGACCACCATGGTCTTCGCAATACCAATACCAGCCGCCATGATGAGTACAATCAAAGTGTATCCAAGAAGTGGTTTGAGCGCATGCGCAGCGATGGAGAAGACCGATAATACATATTTGAGTAACGGAAGGACAGCATTACGCCACATGTAATGAACGTAGTCTGGCGAGGCATCCTGAGTGGAGGTCTTGACAGCCTTGCGCTTTGGTGATTGAACGACTGGTGAAGCACGTTTGATGGGTGCAGTTTTGCGGATGGCTGATGCTCTGACAGAAGGCCTTGGAGACTGTCTCGTCGTTCGAGTCGGAGGAGTCTCCAAATAACCACTGGATTCAGGCGTAGGCATGACGAACTCGGACTGACTGCTTATCTGGGAAGCATTCCGTTTGCGACGGGTAGAAGAAGGCTGTTTCTGAGATGGACTTTCCTGAAAGCCGGTCGGCTTCTGTGAATTTGACAAGACGTCAGATTTGTGAGAATCGTAGTATGCTTCACGGAGACGTGGCTGGAATTCCTCTTCTGACGTCTGAGAGTCGTCCATGTCTGCCCAGGATTCGGATAATTGGGGTTGGCGGCGCGTGATGCGTGTCATGGCAGCGTCGTACTCCAATCGCTTCGACTTTTTATGACAGCAGGATGATAAATATTTGTGGGCTAATCTATGCAATTTGAGCAAAGCAGAATCGTGTCGCAATGAATCGAAACACGAGATCAAGAAAGTGAACCTGGTCTTGCTTCTATTAGAAACCATTCCAAGACGCGAAAATGGAGGGTGACGCGAGGGGGTTCTGCAAACGCGCTCTGATTGGCTTGCATTTACGTCACCGTTTTGACCCAAGTCACGCACTCTCAAGCCAGGACTCACTTCTGTTCCTGGCCGACTGTCATGAACTCAAGATTGAACCGTTCGATCATTCACCATGCTCGACCGAATTCGTGTCTCAAAAGCGTGGTGGTCACGGCAAGCAAACGTGGATTGCTCACGACCACAAGAAGCGTACCACTTCGACGCCCGGTACGCAGCCATGTCTTGAATGGTCAAAAGCGGACCATCTTTGCCGGTGTTTCGCCTTTCATCTTGGTTCCTGGTGTCTTTGTTGGTCTACTCATAGGCCATTGGATCCACAAATGTCTGCTTATGGTCTTGTTCCAAAACAAGATCATCTACATGCCATCTCTTCCTCCAGGTTCGAGACGTGAGAGACTGGAAGATTACTCAAAAACATGGGCCGGAGTGTCTTGGACAGAAACGAAAATCAAGTCTTTGGATGGTACGAAGCTCTCTGTAGCCATCGCACATCCGGTGATATCATCTGCGGCGCAGGTAAATCGTAAGAAGGTGATCGTGCTATACTTCCAAGGTAATGGCGCATCGATCCCACCTCGGACGCCAATGCTTTCGAACATTCTGAGAGCTGCAGCGAAAGACTCTCCACATGACTGGATTCTGCTCGCACTGTCATATCGTGGTTACTGGACTTCTTCTGGACGTGCTCACCAGAGAGGCATTGAACAGGATGCACAAGCTTTTGTAGACTGGGCGGTTCAAACATATGGGCAGGATGCAGAAAACACCGAGCTCATTCTTTGGGGTCAAAGCATCGGGTCTGGAATCGCCGCATACGCAGCAGCGAAGCACCTAGAGCCCGAGGCCACTGACGTTACTCGAATATCCCGCCTTGTTCTGGAGACTCCGTTTGTCAGCATCAAAAGTATGCTTGCAGCGATTTATCCGGACTGGTGGGTACCATACAGACACCTTTGGCCGTTTCTTCGCAGTTGGTGGGACAGTGAGGATGCTCTACGCAAGATTGCTGAATCACCTCACCCACCAAAAGTCCTTATGGTGGTCGCTTCTGGCGACGAGATTGTCCCCCGAGTTCAGGCCGATCAATTGGAGACGCTCTGCAAGGACTTGCGACTGAATGTCACCAGACATGATATTCTGGGTGCTTTGCATACTCAAGCAAGTACTCTGGAGCAGGGCACAAGAGTCATCTCGAATTGGATGGCAGATCGCAGAATCGATTCAAAAAGTAGCTGAGCTCGAGTCTGTCCTGACTTTATTGGAGCTTCCTGCTCACGCTGCACATCCGAGATTGTTCTCCCAATATGTTCGGACTGTTCGACGTCGTCGCTGTCTTTCTACGAATACTCGCGAGGATGCCACTTTTGTGAGTTGACGACAAGTTTGCGAGTGGATATCTACATTCAGAGACGACTTGCAAGACTCTTTGTGATCGCCTCCCAACTGCCGTGTCCCGCCACGCTGATCGGTAAGTGAGGCTTCTGAAGGCTTCCGGCTGCCGATACTCCATCAATCTGATCGGTTAGCTCAGTTGGTTAGAGCGTGGTGCTAATATCCTCTGCGATATGGGAACGCCAAGGTCGCGGGTTCGACCCCCGTACTGATCATTGTTTTGCTTCCAGACTGAATGAGAGTGATATAGTTTGATATCGTGATGGTTGAGGCGAATTTTTTTCGACCCGGGAGATGAGTTGCCATTTTGTGACTAGTATGCGGCCCGAGCGTCAAAGCCAGCCCGAAGCCGGCTTTTTGCAACTCCAACCTGTCAGAACCTCAGTATTTACGGATTTTCGCCTAGAAGCCCATCTTCACATCCTAGTTCTCGAACGACACCGAAGGATGTTGAGTATGGAAGCCAGCCGAGTTATTGGCAGAAGAAAGCTCTGAGAATTTCGATTAGATACATATATGCTGCCATTGCCCCAGCTCATCCATCAAGCCTTGATAGTATAACGGTTAGTACGGAGGTCTCATATCACTATGACCAAGCACGGCTTGGGGTAATCCTTAGATGGGAGTTCGATTCTCCCTCGAGGCAATTTTCTTTTTCCGTCGTCCTTGTAATGTTTTGGTCGATATATGTCCAATCACTTTTGTGTTTGTCCTCTTTGATAGCTTATCCTATCTTGCCTTTTGGCAGTGGGGAAAAAAATGCAAGTGTTGTAACCTGCAAATATAAGGTTATGAATTTCACGAATTAATGACTGGAGCCCATGACAAGATTGGTATGTCAGTGGTTCGGATCCGATTGTCTACATGTCCCTTTTGTCGTGCCATTTTGGTCGTCCTTTCAAGTACTACCGCCGACAATTAGTCCGTTTGAGGCCAGAGAAAATGTTGTCACAATTGAGATTTATGGCCAGGGTGTCACAGCCACCATCTGCTACTTGTGAATGTAAACAACGGAGCGATAGCGCGTCCATTCAAACACGGAAGCAGTGCCCGACAGAAGAGACTTTGGAGAAGGAGAAAGTTGTCATTAAAGAAACGCTCAATAGATGGATAAGCAGAAAAAGAAAAGAAAATACATGCTCGCTAGACCCTAGAATGTGAGGGACCTCGAGCAGTCTAGAGATTCTCAGCTACGAAACAGAGGAAGACACGAGAGGTCATCTATATCGTCCCACTGAACAGGACCTCGATAGCACCTTCCACACTTCCACCACTCATGCGTAGAGCACGAACGTTGCGGTCAAACTCGAAGAAGCCCATTCCGTTGAGTTGTTCAAGCTGTGTAGCGTATTGCTCCTCTGGCGGACGGCTGTCTTGCTGTTGTGCAGGTGCACCAAAACCACCCATACCTCCCATACCTCCCATTGCTGCGAAGGGGTTCATGCCACCGCCGAAGGGATTGGCAGGTGCTGCACCAGCTTCACCACCAGCAGCGGCGCCTGAGTTGTTGTTACCGCCGTACATGCCTTGCATCATGTTCATTGCTGAGCGCATCATCTCTGGGTTTTGCATCATTTGTTGAGCCATTTG
>SWBH01000387.1:0-12653 GCA_024195465.1 Aureobasidium sp. EXF-8845 | reverse complement strand
GGACCCCCTACCTTTCGTTCTCGCTCGCTGCAGCCCCACCACTAAGCTGCGCATGCTCGAAGCCCTGCATCGTCGTGGTCGCTACTGTGTCATGACTGGAGACGGTGTCAATGATTCACCAGCTCTAAAAGGTGCAGATGTCGGCGTTGCAATGGGCCTCAACGGTAGCGATGTCAGCAAAGAAGCAGCGGATATGGTCTTGACCGATGATAACTTCGCTTCCATCGTGTCTGCAATCCGCGAAGGTCGTCGCCTGTTCGACAATATTCAGAAGTTCCTGCTTCATTTGTTGATCTCAAACATCTCACAAGTCATCCTGCTACTCATTGGCCTCGCATTCAAAGATCGTCACGACGTGTCTGTCTTTCCGCTGTCGCCCATCGAGATCCTATGGGCCAATCTCCTCACCTCATCCTTCCTCGCCATCGGCTTAGGTATGGAAGAGGCGTCCGCTGATGTCATGACACGAGCCCCCCACAGTCTTAAGGCTGGTGTGTTTACAAAAGAACTCATCATTGACAAATTCATCTATGGTACCTTCATGGGTGTCCTCTGTCTTGTCTCGTATGTCATCGTTGCTTTTGGTGTCGGCAACGGCGATCTGGGCTACGACTGTAACGAATCCTATAACCCGTCCTGCGATCTACCTTATCGCGCTCGTGGTACAGCGTACAGTGTGCTCACTGTCTTGCTCTCGGTCATGGCCTGGGAAGCCAAGCATCTTACTCTTGGTCTCTGGAATATGGACAAGTCAACAAGCTTCGTTGGCAACTTGATGGAAAACCGCTTCTTGTTCTATTCTGTTTGTGCCGGCCTACTGACTCCTATACCCATCATCTATATTCCTGTCGTCAATAAGCAGGTCTTCAGACACGCAGCGCTGACTTGGGAGTGGGGTCTGGTGTATGGTAGCGTTGTGCTTTTTGTATCGCTTGTTGAAGCCTGGAAAGCTATCAAGCGTCGCAAGGAATACGGGCAAAGGACTTGGAATGAGAAGTATATTGAGAGGAGTGACGATAGCAGTGTCTTGACCGCTGTCTAGATGAGAGCTGTCGAGACATGAGTCGCACGTCTTCTGAACCACTCAAGTCACTGGTTCAAACACTGTCTTTATTGATGTGTGATTTTTTTATTCCTGGGACCCTGGATCCCGTCTGTCCAGTCAGTCTTTACCTACATATCTTCGCATTTTCCGTTCCATAAATCTTGGACCAAGTACGATTCAACATCACTGGTCAAGTATATACTCTCAATACAATCACAACGTTGTATCCGCTCCTTCTTGCTTGAAATGACCGTTATTACCCTGAATTTGAGTTGAGTCTCATACTGCAAACAGACCAACTGTAATAAACGTGACGCACAAGCGAATTGTTTGATATCATGCGAAGTAATTAGAGCTACAGTAGCGGTAACACGAAACTACTTCCTCCAGCATGCGTCGAATATGCCTCCAGTCAAATTGTGAGGTAAGCCTCGTATCGCTGCAAGATCGTGGCATAGTCATTGTACCATTCCTCCAGCCAACCTGTCGCATCGAACAACCGGGTTGTCCAGCAGCTCATTGTAGGATCGAGAGATTTCATACCTGCAGTCAATCTTCTCAACTTGGTTCCACACTGCTCGATTTGGAAAGCACCCCTGGTCACGCATTGTCCGTATACATTGCCTGGACTTGTAGACGCTGCCAATGCTGTGACGAGAACATATAAGGAGTAGACGACAGTAGGAGCAAATGAAAATGTGGGAAGGCTAAGCACAAGCGTGGGATCCATGGTGGAAGCTGTGTCTACGACAGCGTGACAGTGGTGAATGAGAGCTTGTAGAGCTGATCTTAGAAGAGGTATCATATCAGCAGGCACAGGAAAGTCTTTGACTGGTATACGGTCTGGGATGTATGGTGCTGCGAAAGAGTATTTGTTTGTTCGAGTGTGTAAGATGACTTCGTAGATGTGAACCATGGCGACATGTCGCAATATCCTCAGTGTGGGAGAAGTAACGAGAAGTGGAGGAATTTGAGCTGCCCAAGCGTCAACTTTGTGCTTCAGACCTTCCATGATGATGTGGGTGCTGTATTCGTTACCATCCACGAATATGGCAAGACGGAAGAGGTGCAAATCGCTCAAGATCTGCTGCGTTAAATAAGTGATGCGGACAATTTGACAGAGTAGAAGATCGGGTGGTTCGCCTGTATTCTCCAAACGGAGAAGACATTCCTGATGATGGCTATCCCACGGCACTGTGTTGGGTCGACGCATGTCTACGGACGAGGTTGAAAGGGCAACGTAGCACGCAAGCCACGTACGCCGAGCCTCAAGTGATGTCGCGTCCTCAAGCCGGCAGAAATATGCCGCAGGAGAGGGTTGCCACGCGAGGCCGGCAATACCAAGATCAATCGCCATATCGACGGCAAGCTGTACGATCTGATAACAACTCGCTTGCGAGCCCTTGCGGGTTGACTTGCTCCAGAAAGCTGACAACAGCAGTGCCTGTACAAGTTCGAGCGACCTTTGGCCCCTGCCTATCACTTCGTTGCCAAGTGTGCGCATAGTCTCTCGTATCAGGTCGTCATGCACCTCAAGTTCGGTGCCTTGCATGTTGTGTGTACACGAGAACACTAAGATAGACAAAAGAAGGATCGGAGATTTCGCACGTATCTGGTCCAAATCCATAGATATGCGCACGACTGGCCATACGGCACTCACTTGGTGTCTGAAGAAGTACAGCAGGTCTTGCTGTTTAACCAGCGAGATGCGAGTATCTAGGTAAGACAAGATCGATTGATCTTGGTCTTCCAAAAAGTTTCCAGGCGAGCGACTTGGCGTAGTGTTACTACTATGATCCGACAAGGCGAGTTTGAGTTCTTCGACTTGGGCTTCGAGCTGATTAATGCGGTCACGCTGGAGTCGTGGCGCTGCCGGAACACACTTCAAGTCGTTCCGGTTACATCTCTCGCATGCGTCTTGTGATGCGGTACTCACGTCGCACTTGATTTTGAGCCGATGGCACTCTCCACAAGCACGGTACCGTTTCCCCATGTCGCGATTTGGTCGTGCGATGCTCAGAAGAGGATTGAAGCAAAACGACGGCTTTCATCTGACAGCGGATACCCAGGATCGAACATGCCGGCTAAATTTAGCCGCCTCGGAGCAGTGCAGGCAGGACAGGTGCCGGGAACAGATAACCTACATAAATGACCTACCAGAAGGAGACGTCCTCGGCGAGTTTTGACCGTCTTCGCGCCCGAAGCGACTTGACCGGTGGGCGAAGGAGTCGGAGAAACCTGGAAGGAAGGCGCCAAGCAAAGGACATGCATCTCGCTTGCGCCGTTGCACATGACTTCTCCCCAGACTGAGGACATCGGCAAAATCTGGCCGTCCTTCTTCCTTGCACTTCATATCGTTCCTCTCGTCGATTGGTGAGTTTGTTGTCTCGACATCTTGGCGAAGGCTGAGCAATTCGGTCAATGTCATGCACCGCGACCCTCGTTGGTCCTACATGCATACCAGAACGATATCGAGCACACCGACGATCAATCAAGAGGCAATTCCTCGATCGTGGTCCGCTGTCTACGACGACTTCGTCCTAGCTGGCATTACATGATCACTGTCTTCAATCCCACGAACTCGGCATCATGTTGCACCGCTATCTCAACTTGAGGTATAAAGCGCCTGATCCCAGTCCACGGAAGACAAACTCGACAGCATCGCAATTCAAATCTTCAATTTGAACATCATTCAACTCAGCACCGCAATACTCTCAATCCTATACATCATGCGTCCATCAATCTGGTCTTGCGCCTTCTTGGCCGGCTCTTGTCTGGCTCAAGGCGATCTTGCTGCCCTTCTCTCTTCACAGTCTGATCTCAGCACGTTGCTCGAACTTGTTGGTCTTGTTGATGGCTTAGCTGCCACTCTCTCTGCGGCCTCCAACATTACTATCTTCGCACCGACCAATGAGGCTTTTGCCAAAGTCCCCCGCAACGAACCAGAGGGAGCGGCCATCGAGTATCGCAACGAGACCGTCGCAGTTGCTGCTCTTCTCGCCAACCATGTCTTCAAAGGGGTTTACCCATCCAGTGTCGTTACTGATGTCCCGATCTTCGCTCAAACTTTATTGAACAGCTCTTACATCACTGCCACTCAACCATTCTCGAACATTACTGGTGGCTCTTATAACGGACTTGTCAAGAATGGAGATGACGTCTGTGTCTTGTCTGGAGAAGAGACAGTGTCAACCGTGACCCAGGCTGATATCAAACTCGGCGAGGGTATTACGATTCACAAAGTCGATACTGTATTCTCATTTGGCGCTCCTCTCCAGCTTTTCACATACCGTGCTGGTTACCGTGCCATGAACGCTGCACTTGAAGCTGCCAATCTTGGTTTCGACGTTGGTCTCAGCGGTCCCGATCAGAAAGGTCTCAACATCTCTGACTTTACCATCTTCATTCCTACCGATGCAGCTTTTCAGTCCATTGGCTCAGTCCTTGAGTCTGCCGACCTCGCGACACTGCAAGAAGTTCTCAAATTCCACATCATCCCTAACAGCATTATCTTCTCGCCATCTTTGGGAAATGTCACTGTTCCTTCTCTCCAGGGCACTAATTTGACCTTCACTGTCTTGCCAGACGGTTCCGCTTGGGTCAACAACGCAAAAATAACCTTCCCCAACACTATCTTATTCAACTGTGTCGCTCATGTGATTGATACGTGAGTCCTCTTTTCCAAGCGCTGTGGATTGCATACTGATTTTCCAAGTGTCCTTGCCCCTGGCGAATTTAACCGCTCCTCTCTGAATCCTTCCGCTCCCGCTGTCGAAAGACTTTCCTTCCCGAGCGCATCGTCTGTCGCAGTTCTGCCATTCACCAGCGTTGCGTTCGAAGGCGATACCATGACATACGCAACAACTCCTCGTCTGCTCCAGACTGTCGCGGCTGTTGCAACTTCGCGTCCTAGTGCCACCGTTACTTCCTCGAGCCCGCCCCTTGCTACTTACACTGGTTCTGCAATCAGTCTTGCCACTAGTGGTGCCATGGTAATGGCTTTTGCAGTTGGTCTCGCTGCGCTCTTGATCTAGAGCAGACGACATCGCCGCGTCTTCTTCGAGAAGACGTTGTGACGTTTTCGCTGTGATGTGGCATTCACTCAACGTGCTGTTGGACCTTCTTCATGGAGTTCACAATATTTTCTTTACTCTGCCTCGATAGTTCTGCGACAGTCTCCTGTTTATACAGCAATAATATGTGTTTGATGCTTCTATCATATGTCTGTTCCCGTGTTCTGTCATGATCGTTGTTCATATCGTGATTCTATAATGCATCGAACAGCCTGCGATACTTTGCAGCCGTTAACTCTTCCCTGTAAACGAATCTTCTAAGCAAAGATTCCATTTGCTCCCATGTCTCAATGCCAGGCCCGGAGTCCTTAATGATCGCACGTACATGCTCATCCCCACTTTGCGTAGGGGTGGCATGGCTATTCAATGTCATCTTGGCCCAAATCGCAATGTCTCGATATTTTGTATTCATAAGCTCGTGAGTCTTCAGGTGCCGACACGCTTCAGCATGTATGTCAATGCCCTGTTGGATTGCGAAGCCCCAAGTAACACCGTGCGCCTCGATACATGCCTGCATGATCGGTGCGTTTATAGAAATTATAGCTGATCGAATGTGGTAACACACGTTCAAGTGTAATCTATCCCATTGATCCTCGTAGATGTCGTCGGGCGATGCCGAAATGGAGTGACTGGCATTCCACGACATGTTTTCGATGATAAGTTTTCGAAAATCTGCGATCGAATTCTGTGCTGTGTAGTCGAACGATGCAATCTCGGTTGCTAGACTCAATAGACTCAATGCCTCAGATTGCTCGACAGGTACGATATCGAAGCCCGGTGGTAGACCCACAGGCTGTACTGTCCTGTGGGTTCGACTGAGCGAAGACGCTATCTCCGCGTTATACCGTTCCTGCGTTGCTTCTTGGAAGCAGATCATTGCGACGTCCGCTAGTGCAGCAATACTGCTATCCTCTAGTGATCCGACCGCTAGTGGTAGATTTTTCCATGCTTGTAGATGGAGTTCATAAGATTGATGGTCGCCAAATCTGCGCTCCCATCCAGCCAGTAGAGCAAGTGAGATCGAGTTGAAGCTGTCTTTCGGCGTGTGTACAATTGTTTTCTGGATGCTATCAAGAAACGCCCCACGAAGGAACAAAAGACCGCTCCCGAAGCCGGTATGCAACTCGTGCCTACTGATCCCGCAAGTATTCGCGAAAGTCCCTGCTACAAACATGGCGGCCTCAAAACATATCGTGCCTCCTGTAAACGCGTTCCAGAGTAAGATGCGATCGGATTTTTGAGCCATGGAGGCGATGGCATGGGCGTCGCGAGAACGAAGTCTCGAGAACAGACGAGAGATCGAATCATAGGCTATCCTGTCCGCTCCGACTTGTTCCTGTGTAGGTTTTTTCGGCGCTTTCTTCGCTTTCTTTGGTCCTAAAGCTTTCGCGATGGAAAGTTTTCTGGCGATGGTTGCTTGTCGAGCGCCGGAAGAAGTGTGCGCGACGTGCGCCCGTACAACTCGCCGCTGCTGGTTGTAGACTCCCAGGGCTCTCCGCTCCTTCAACGCTCGAGGGTCGTATTCAACCCACGCGAGAGATGTGTTGTTGTTCGGTTCACTGACCATGATTGTTCATGTAGTCGCATGTAGTTGATGGAAGTACAGATGTCGTGTGGACTAGGGCAAGGCAACATAGAGTTCTTCTAACGTTCTGAGCTGCTGCCCGGTCGGACGCCGAGCCAAGAAAGATGCCGAGGTAGATATGCTCGCAGGTTTTACCATTTGGCGCCCCTTGATTACATCCCGTATTAACAGGCGTGGGTACATGAGTCAAGAGAAGCACTGGAAAGATAGTGTTCATCATCTTCGAAAGCGGATGGTGTTGTCTCGCGTCAATGATAGGGATCAATTTCACTAGCAGTTACTTGCTAGAAGTTCGGATGGTGGACGCGCAACCCTTGACTCCGATCTCGAAGCACTCATGACTGGTGTACACTCTTCCATACACAGCTCAAAGGGATGAAAACGTCAAGTATCGTTGCAAAGCGTATCAATAACATGACCACACCCTCGGACATCGTTCGCTGCCAACGTGGCTGCCTATGTCTCGCCAACAATACCTTAGGAGCCTTGCTGGCAGTATTACCCTGCCCGCGCGCCAAGGATTCTGTGCGTGTTGCCATCAGAAGGTATCAAAGCGCTTGATGTTCCCATCCTTCTTATTGACATCGACAAATGGAAGAAGTAATCTCTGCTCTTCGAATAAGTCCGTCAAGACTCCATTCATACGGCACAGGAGTCGAAGCGTTCAGAAACCCCAACCTGCTAAGCAGCTGTCAAGCGTCGCTGCATGCTCCTCTACAATCTTGTGCAGACCCTCTTCTCCCTTCTTCGCAATTACCATTTCAACCCATCGTTGCATACCGTAATGATTCGGGCACACTTCCGAGACGAAACCATACACCTTAGCGATCGGGATCGAAGAGAAAGTTCGCTATCACTGTTCGGATGAGGTGCGTCTGCGGTCAGCCTTGATTCAAACTGGTGGCGCGCGGGAATATGCTCATACCAATATCGCCGATGATCAGATTTGGCCTTGTATCCATGGTCAATGTCTCCGCGAGAAGCTTCTCAAGGCCCTCTTGTGCAAACTTATCGAGGCGTTCTCGTAGACCATCTTTGCGCCATCCTTGTGCGAACGTCTTGTCTGCCTCTGCCAATTGTGCCTGCAGCATTCCTTGATAGAAGCTCTTCATGTCCGAGTAGGGATCAGTATACGGTTCGATCACAAACGGTCCACTGATGACCTCGTCGTCATTGACTTCGTCGAATGTCAGACCGCCATAGTTAGCAGCCCGAGATGGTAACTCGAACTCCTGCACTGCTTTGAGCACTTCGGCCACCTGACGCAGTACATGGCGTTGCATGTCTGCAGATAGACTGCTGTGGAACTCAGACTCGATGTTGGCACCTGACTTGAATTCTTCCATGATCCAACCATTAATCGACGGGCCGCCTGTCTTGCTCCAGGCGTACACTTTGGGAATGATCTGGAGATGGTGCTTTGAAAGTGCCTGACGTACGAGCTGCATCGTCGCGACCGTATTCTCGACCTTGACGTCGTGATTGAACATGCCCTCAGGGTTTCCGATGCGAAAGACAGCTTTGGTAGATCCGAACGCAATGGGGTCGGTACCAGGACTCTTTGAGAGGGCAGTATCTGTTTCAATGGCAATTTCGAAGTCAATGATATGGATATAGTTGTTGTTGCATCGTGGTAGTGTGTTGATGGTTTTGATCTTGATCGCCCGAAATTCAGTGTTAAAGAGTTCTTGGATGAAGCCGCGATGGCTTGCCTTGATTGTGTCCGATCTTGAATCTACCTCTGCCATGATGATGGGTTGTGGAGAAAGCAGAAACCAAACGTCTGACAAGAGGTGCTTCGAGGGTGTAAACCGAGGCTTTAAGACACGCGTACGAACCACTCGCATCTTACAAACTTACGTGCGTATCGACAAGTTGTCCCAGACCGGCAGGCCGGCAGCGGTTATCTCTCTAGTATTAACGAACGGCATCACACGGGCATTAGCGTGCTTTGCTCCATTATCACTATTAGAATTATCTGGGGTATTAACATCACGGTTCAGATATCTGACTTACTGTGCCATACCGCATGTTGTGTGCCAGCTGCAATCCAAGACCAATCAGCGTCAGCTGACTCGTGCCTGCCCGAGAAGTGATCAAACATCTGCCGGCAGGCTCAGCAAAACCAATTTCGAGCTTGTGCATCTGTTACTATTCTGTTGGCATCACCGTTCTCACGTCCGAGAAACCTCGCCACAGCTTCGCGACGTGTCAAGACGCGTCTCATTTCTATCCATGCCATTCACCACGGTCGCACGCAATGCCACGGACTGTACCTCCAGATTGTGAGTATAGCACTGGAATCGTCGACTGCAGCTAACAATGTGCTCAGCCTGGTAAGAAGCAGTTGCCGTGTGTCTGACGTGGAACTGACCTACACAACAAAGCACAACATGCCGGCGACGGAGAATCAAGTGTAAGTGCAGACGGAGTAAGAGCTTCGTTACCTTCGCTCAGAGCTCTAGGCGACGGTGGGCGACCTGTCTGCCGCATGTGCACGAAGCGGCAGATTCAATGCGATCGACCTGAACCTGAACAAAAATTTATTGTCTACACTACAGACCCAACGTCAAGCCGGATGGCACAAGAAGCTCAGGAAGTCACTCGAATAGCCATGCATCAGTCGTTGTCGACACAGGAGGGAGCCACCAATCGCACAGAAAATCGCCTTGAGACTCCGGATCCGATGAATCCAACCCAAGATCTGCACAATGGAACGATCTCATCCCTCTTTAGTCATTACATCGAAAGGCTCGCAGCATGGTATGATCTCTGTGAACAAGATCGCCCCTTCGAGTCTCTGGTCACCGTCCGAGCCCTAGAGGTCCCAGTCGTGTTCAATGCAGTCATTGCTTTCTCAGCTCAGCACAAAGCACTGAACGATGCACGCTACGAGTCTTGCAGCACCTTGTATCACAGCGCGTGTATCAAGGGACTTCTTGGCGAGATCAACGCATTCGATTCGACCCTGCAAGAAGACTGTCTGGTGGCCGCTTGTCTATTGCGCTCGTACGAGATCCTGAGAGGTATATCAGTCTGTCTAACACACCTGAAACTCCTCTGACCCTGTGGCAGCAGCGGACTCTAGACAAGAACAGCGACATCTCCTGGGGGCTTACCGATTTTCGTCCACCGAGGAGATTGACATGAGGACAACAGGCTTGCTTCAAGCAGCAGCATGGAATTATCTGCGTGAAGAGATCACGGTTGCTCTAGAGTGCCAACGACCAGTCCGACTTAACATCCACATCGACATTCGAGATACTGATCACCAAATGGAGAGTATGTATGCCAATACTGTCACATACATACTAGCACGCGTGATCAACCATTGCTTTGCCAAAGACAACAAGCGATCTGGTCCATTCGACAGCGATGAGTGGACGGCGTTATACGCGGATCTGATGTTTTGGAATGACACATTACCACCCACCTATGGTCCATACTCGACAGCATCAAGAGCGGGCAATCCGTTTCCGTCCGAATGGTATCTACAGCCTTGGCATAGTGAGTATATCAAGCTGGATTCACAGCCACTCGCTAACTTTACATAGTCGCTGCTGTACAATACTTCCTGACTGCGAAGACATTGTTGCTGCTTCACAATCCGACCACCGAGCTTGAAATCGAATGCGTGGAAAGATTGTGCGGCATAAGCTTTGTTAACGAAAACAAAGCTGCAAGAGTCAATGCTTTCGGACCCATGGCATTCTGTAAGTTGTGATCCTGATGTCCATGGAGAAATGTAGGAGCTGACGCATGCGTACATGCAGGCGGAAGATATCTTGAGGACCCACGTCAACAACAAGGCCTCAAACAACTATTGCTCACAAATAGCCGCGAAGTTGGATGGCCCGCTCATCGTATTATCGAAGACCTTGAAACATTTTGGAGCCACTGATCACGCTAGATGATGCTTCGGCGATGTTTCCCACAACGGGCTAGCGTTGGCGAGGCTTTGCCCGCCAGCATTCGGTCGAGCCGCATATGCCTACGCTGCTCTTTATGGCTAGCGTGAGCGAGCAGTCGCTCACGTATAATCTGGGCTGAATACTCCTACAGGTACGACTGAGTAGCCATATAGTCTGCCTTGGTACCTCTATTCAGTCCTCAAAAGGCTCAACTCGATCATCTTTCTTTCCTCCACTTGTCCGACACGATGCCATCAAACATGTTGGCCAAATACATTACCAACGTAAGACCATGCACCAAAACTCGCCACATGGTATTCGGGCTGAAGACTGTCCCATATCGCAACTTGTCCTCAGCCCCGGTCACTGTCCCAGTCACTCAAAAGGAAGTCGCAGCAAGAAAGCTGGGATGGCACAACCTCGAGATGGCTACACGTGCACTGCATCGTGACGGGCTTGTAGTGTTGCAGAATGTTATACAACACTCAAAGCTCGACTCTCTCAATAAAATCATGGTCGGAGACGCACTCAAACTTCAGGCTCTTGGTGATGCCGGACCCTTCAATTACAACAAGGGGTATGCTACGTCCGAATACCTGATGCACCCCGCCTGACATCCAAACAGCAACATCCAGCAAGATCCTCCGATGACACGGGTTCACTGTGAACCTTCGATCTTCCTCAATCCTCTAGCCACTCAAGTCACCACTTCCGTGCTCGGGCCCAAGCCTCGCTTGACTTTCATGTCTGGCAACAGCGCACTCCCGCCAGTATTTGGCATCGAACCACAATCACAACCTGTTCACACTGATGCAGACTTCGATCATCCCGAGTCGCCATTCGCTTTAGTCGTCAACGTTCCCCTCACCGATATGGATGTCGACAATGGTAGCACAGAAGTATGGCTCGGTACACACAACACCACATCGTTAGCTGCACAGGAGGGAAAGCAAGGCGACAGAGCTAGCGGTCGGGTTGCCAAGCATCTGCTTGAGCAAAGAAGAAAAGAGCGAGCACCATGTCAACCAAATGTCACGAAAGGTTCAATCGTCATTCGCGACCTCAGACTCTGGCATGCTGGAAAGCCGAACTTTAGCGAAGATGTAAGAGTCATGCTCGCTATGATACATTTCGCTCCTTGGTATCGGTACGTCTTGAACATAATTTTTTCTTCGCGAAAGTGATACTGACGTGTTGATAGTAACACAATGACTATTGAGTTCTCAGAGGACTTGGTAACCATACTGGACCACGAAGGAGCAGACTTGCAGATCCAGAAAACGCTTGTGACTGAGCAAACAGTCCTGGACGGGTATCTCAGCCGTGGATATGGCAACTCATACAACTTCGACCAAGAATCACGTCTCGAGAGCTTCTAAGCACTGTGATGAATGAGTTGACGATGTGAGAGCAGCTAGTGTAGAACTGTGCAAGGGGTATATACAACGTACGAAAGCGTCACCCGAGACTCGAGAGTTCAAGGAGCTTCGATGCCTGCGTTTTTGATAGCACTCAACAGAGCAATCATGAACTTGTTCCTGCGAGATGCTCTCAAAGATTCGTTCGAGAAGTTTGACTGAGCTAGAGTTAGCAATGGTCCGGACTGACAGGGCTTCCACCCTTACCTTGTGTTTGATCTCGACCATGAGGTCGAGACGATCAAGATTTCCAATGCCCACTACCTCAACATCGATACCTGATTGGTAGTCACGCGCGTTGTCCGTCGCCCTGACAAACTCTTCTAGCTCGACGCGTAGAGCCTTGACATCCGCCGAAGAAGTAGCAGCAGATACACCGAGGGTGATACGTTCTTTCATAGCTTTACTGCGAGAAACATTCTCAATCCAGAGGGTATTGGCGACAGCATGGGAGATCTGAACGGTTTTGTCGTTGTCAACGCGACGGAACACACTGTACATCAGTGAGATGTGTTCAACGATAAGTTCAGTCTTGTCGATATCCACACGATCGCCGACATCATATGGATGCTTGACGAAGAGAAAGATGCAACAACCAAGGAATTCTGTGACTGTACCGCC
>SWBH01000386.1:0-12657 GCA_024195465.1 Aureobasidium sp. EXF-8845 | reverse complement strand
TTCCTCGCCCTCTCGAACGCTTACATTCGAATACTATGCTTCTTATTACAATCAGAGCAGTCAATATTACCATTTCCAGGTCTTGTTCTACGAGAATAGGACTGGTTCTTTCACATACAAGTATTACAATATCACGGACAAGGGTGCCAATGCTGTGGTTGGGTATCAATGTCAACCCAGTGAGTTTGGAATGTCTTTTGATGGCCTCGAATGAGCAACTAACGAGTATAGATCAAAAATACAAGCAGTATGCCGCCAAGACAGCAGTAATCATTGGTGGACTTCAGGTCGACTACACCTACAGTAACGACACTTACACCTCGAGTCAAATCGTCACTCGTGCCGCTGTGATGCGTAATGTGTCCAATTTCGTCAATCGCATCATGGATAAAGTGTCAGATACCTGGCGATCAGCAACTGGATGGTTACGAGGAGGGGCGAAAAGTACGACGGCAGCCGAGCCCGTGTACTTGCCAAAGCCCAAGCCAACCTTTGCGGAGAACATCGGGGATAATATTGACAGGAGATGGGTGGGTGGCTATCGCAGGACGGGCAATTCGTTGACTCCGATGTAGTATTGCTGGTGTATTTCTTTGTTTCTCAGTCAAACAAACAAGTTTACATTCGTTTTGTTCATTGATGCTCCGAGATTCCCGATTGTTAGGACTTTATATTGTGCCATCTCGTCCCACGCTTTCATCTTTTCCGATTGGCCATTGCAATGTTTCATCGTACCAAAACATTTGAAGTGTGCGTTCATACCTTGTCCATGGATCTTCATCATAATGAGAATATATTCCTGCATCTTTGCAGCGCGATATCTATCGCTGTTACCGACATGGAACCTTGAATAAGCCAATAAGTGCAAGGCAAGGAACATTCACAAAGCAAAACGATCTGTATAGAAGCCCTTTATCTTCTCCACCCAGATCTGTTATGCAACACTGATCAGATCATACCACTTCCTTACGAAAGTCCATCATGTGGACGAATGACAACCTTTCTACCAGAAACACCAGTCTTGTTGAGTGAAAGCGCTTCCTCAACCGCGGCGAGTCCTCCAGGCACCACATGCGGTCGATTCGAAGTGAAAAGGCCCTGAGCGATATATCCGTCATGTCCACCCAAGAACTTGGCAAGCGGCTCACTCAGATCTCGGAGAGCTGGTGAACTTCCGATTCCAAGAATCTGCTTGATCTCGATGGGTTTCTCTCCACTTTGACCCAATTCTTTGGCCTCTGGATTCGGGACTTCAGGTACGACAACATGTACAGTGACCATATGCTCGCCAGACGACTTTGCCTTCTGGGAAACTTGCATTCCAAGCTTTTGAGTTGAAGCGGAAGAGATTGCGTCGAAGACGAAATCAAGAGGTAGGTCTCCCATTGCTTCGCAAACCGCGTCTGGAGTTGTTGCAGAACGATCTAGGACGACATGAGCACCAAGACTTTTCAAAAAATCGTGGTTGTTGGAGCTGGCGTTTGTGACGATTCGTTCATAGCCTGAGAGACGGGCCATTTGTATGGCGTATTGTCCCACAGAAGATGCTCCACCGATGATGACGATGGATTTTCCTTGCCCCAAGTTCCGGCCTCCTTCTTTCCATGGGGGTGTCATCCCGTGTCCTTCTTCCGCATAGAAAGCAGTTACCACAGCCATGGTAGCTAACATGATACCTGCGGCTTCCTCGTCGGTGATATTCTCAGGGGTCTTTGACACCAGCTCGGCCGGCATTTTGCAATACTGCTGGAAGGTCGATGAGTCGTAGTTACCAATGATACCCTGGAAGAACACGCGATCGCCACGTTGCAAGTTCTTGACATCGGTGCCGATGTCTATCACAATGCCCGCTGCGTCAGAGCCAAGGACAGCTGGATAATCTTGAATGAAGACATCGTTGTCACGCATCTTGTGATCAACTGGGTTGACAGCCGTGGCAGTGATTTTGATTCCCACTTCTTTTGGTTCCAAAGCTGACAGTCTGCGCTGTACAAGGGAGAGCTGGGCTTTTGGCTTGGGGACCTCGCAGCCCTGAAAAGTTGAGGGGAGAGCCATGTTTGGTGGCTGTGTTTGTAATTGATCTGGCGCCTCTTATTGGAATCCTCGAGTACTAAACGAGTAGAAAGTCCTAGTTGTCAATGCTGATAGCAAGAGGGTTGTGTCGACGATGTGGGGTTGATATAGAAGCTTTAGACGAATTACGATAAAACAGCAGGCTCTACCACGCGCGGTCTTCATATATTCCAGATCGTAGAAGAGGAAGCTTCAGAACAGACATTAAAGTATTTCAATCAAGTCTGACTAATTGGGTCATGATGTTGTCACAACATGACGATGCTCGACGCGATCGCTATCTAGCTTAGTCATGAAGCTCGGCTAGCTCGGCTAGCTCGCGTCCCTCGCCATGGCCGGTTCATGCTAGTCATTGTCCTTACAATCATTCTTACAAAGCGAATCAGGGCTTGTGAACAGCACTACATCATCTGGCTCACTCGTGTACCCTGGTCGTACTGCTATGTTGCTCAAATAGTGAGGTACCCCGCTTCGAATCACTTGAATCCTTCCGGGGCAAGCGAGATACGTGAGATACGCGACACAAGCGGTACATGTATGGAGACTGGAGCTTACATAACCCCTCATGTAGGAAGTGCTGGAGAATCATCTTCAGCTAATAAGAAATGTCAGATGCGAGACCATAATATAACTTTGCACGGCGCTGGCAGAAAGACTTGCTCCTTCACCTTCCCGACCTTAAACTTTGTCTCTTATACTCGCTATTAGCACAGGTGACGATTCTAGCGATTTGTTTTTCTACGTCTTAATATCAACCTAACTAAAGGAAGCCTCGATATCACCAGGAACATGGATACCTCTAACGACAATGGCTTTCCGGTGGTCAATCTCTTAAACGATAGTTGGTCCACAGATACTAAGGCCACCGCAACCTGCTTCTGCGGAGCTGTGTAATTAGTTTTGGTATGTGCGATAGTGTTTAAAGCACTGTGCAAGATTGTGTCTTCCACTCGCGTTCGCTACCACTTTGATCTTAAGTTCTGACTAGCACCCACAGCCACTTCAAAGGCCTGGCTTAATTAATCGCCATGTCTGCCATTGCCTCGATTGTCGCAAGATCGGTTCTGCCTTTTACCAATCCAATATTACCGTAGCGGACTCACCTCTAAGATACATCCGTGGTGAATATGACCTCACGACTTTCAGCGAGATCGAAACAATTCGTGCAAACGCACTCATGACGAACTACTTCTGCAAGACGTGTGGAACGCTAATGTACCGTCGTGGCGCTCGCTTTCCTGGAATGACGATTCTACGTACTGGAACTGTTGATGATGTTGCTCTGGCAGAGACAAAGTTGCGTCCGCAGGTGGAACAGTTCATTGAGAGAAGGGTTGCTTGGTCGGTGCCTATAGATGGTGCGGCACAAGTAGTGGGAATGCATCAGCCTCCAGATCTCGAGGAAATCCCGGAAAATGCTGGAAATGAACGACTGTGTTACTACCTCTTTACCAACATGGGGGTCTGCTCATGCAATGGACTATGCAAGTCTTGCTCGAATCATGCATAATACCTTGCGAGATAGTGTGATTTCCAGAGAGAGCATTTGTATCAAGGTGATTCAGTGGACAGACCAGTGTATGCGAAACAGCTGTGCAATCTCATAGCATATCAATTCGATATCTGTTGTGTGAGAGAGGAACGTTCCATAAAATCGTGATACGTATCTTCGCTGTGGGCCTCTCTTATGGCGTTTTCACGTTCTTGTTGCTAGTTCAGGACAACATATAGGCGGAGTTGGCTCATAGTGTAGACTGCTGATCAGGTAAGCGGAGTTCGGAACAGACAAGAGTCCAAAGTGTGGTAGTTGCATGTTGTTATTGCATAACAACCTACTATCTGCCGGGCAACAGAGATGTTTTCTGAGAATGCAACAGATTGAAGCAGCAAAACTTGACACAGCACGCACGTAAGTGGTCATCTCACCTCCCAAATTCAACAAAAGAGAAACCCTCCTAGCCGCCGTATATGCTAGGAGGGAAAGAGAAAGCTTTCACTTTCATCTTCATTTGTGTCGTGCGAGGATTACTGGGACCCCTCATGGCTGTAAAGAAGTTGGCGTTGACGAGAATCGAACCAGTGGGCTCCGGACTTCTAAGCGGAAGGAACACTACTTGACCGCTGAGCCATCCCACCGGTTCGATGGAGATGTGTCTGTTTTGCATCAATATGATACTGCTGTTTCCTTCACTTACCTGCCGTGAAGTATGATATGGAAGTCTCGTGTGTGAAGCAACGAATCTCTCGCAGCCCCTGGGGTCTCACAGATGATCTACTGATCATGTTTGCTTGTGAGAACTATAGCCAGCTCAACAGTGAGAGGAGAGTTTCCTCCAGCAACACGGATAGACAGTCACGACAATGGTCCGAAGACTGCTCCCGCATAAGAGCATCCAGACAGTGACCACTTGCTGTTCGAACTACTATGAGCGTCTCAAGACCGCATTTATTGAATTGCGTGAGGAGGATGATCTGTGTTTGTTCAACATCAAGGAAGCACTCCTTCAGCTCCGGCGAAACCACATCACTCGATCGAACAGGCCCGCGAAGCGGCTATCTCGCAACCCATTCCCTCTCGAGCTGACCGGGAAAAACAGCATTTGCGACGGGCGGCGGCGCTTTATGTCCTATGCAATTTGACAGTAATCGAAGAGGTCTGGCGGTTTGCTGTTCTCAGACGCTGGCTGCGAGTTTGCTGTCGTTGAAGGCTCAATGTTTGTGCCGGCAAGCGGTAGTTAGTGTGTTACAACTCTTTGTTGTGGATCGTCACTTCCTTCTTTGAACCAATTTCAACCACGTCTCAGCGCGGGAAAGACAACTGCATAATCACATTCTTCCAGAAGGCCAAGTGGATGTTATTACATGAATGCCGCTAACACACAACACGTCATAGCGCTATACATTTTCCGTGGTAACGAGTTGAGGAAGCGCGTCTTTTCACAATTTGACCATCCCACGAACACATCCGAAATTGTTGTCGCGCGAACACCGTCATGGAGTCTACCACCGTTGCCAACATGTCGTCGCCAAGCCAGAGGTCTTAAAGACCGAAAAGAAGACCAAGATTGTCACAAAGCGCCAGTGGGGCTCTGCTGACGGCGGCTTTCGATACAACATTGACGAGACTTTTGTTAGTACTCCGCGCCAATTTGCGCGCTTGACTTGGGCTGACAATCTTGTGTAGGTGCTGCGCGGTGTCAGTGCTCCAGTTGAGGTGCCCAAGAAGAAAGGTCCTCGCCCCGCCGGCCCTCATCGCGCTTTGCAGATGGCAAAGGCCCAGGAGATGAAGGACGCCTCTGTTAGTAGCCAGACCCCCGCTCTCCGCAACAAAGCTGACCAACTCTTCTTTGCAGGACTCTGTCGACGAGCCCGTTGCCGCTACTCGCAGCGCGCAACCACCTTTGACTCTGGCCGCTGAGACATCCTCCAACCAAGCCAGGGGCACTTCAGTCATTCCTATTCTTGTTACCGATGCCGCACCATGCGCCAACTCTGCTCCTATCGACTACCCAGACTCAGATGGCGGCGTCGAACTTCCCAAGCACATGGACACCAGCAACAGCCACGGCATTGTTTTTGGTGGTCAGGTCGACAGTGAATCTGAAGACAGCATTCCCGACGGCCCCGACCCCGAGACCCCCGAAGTTGCTGGCGAAGGACTTGAGACGGTCGCATCGTGTCTCGAATGCTGCGGACAAACTTGAGAGATGACTTTATACCACTACGAAAAGCATGGGCTCCAGGAGTACTGCACTCACCAGGGCAAAGTGATATTCTGTACGCACACCTTGTCGCTACGAACGAATGTCATGTCGAGATCTGGGTTAAGAAGAAGTTTTGGAAGTCCAGGATATCCTGACGAGGCTCGTCCTGTCTTGGGTTGAACATGATGGGCACCACTTGTGAGACGGCAGACATCTAGCTGTCGCGCATACACACCGAATACCAGTCACTCTTTTTCATCCATCATTTGCCGTCATCATCTATCCTCGTGAGCCTTCCCTATGCCAGTACTCGTCGTGATAATCTGAAGCCTTCCTTGATTGAGAAATCAGCTCGCTGCCGACCGCGTGTCGTTATTCGGGGCAGATGACGTTGGGATTAAGTTGATCTCCGGTCAGCAGTTCACCAAGACAGTGACATGTGTCAACCACCATTCTTGCAGCACCCATACCCATATCAACCTTGCCGAATCATTGATACGAGCAAACATGCGATACTGAAAAGATAGGAACATGATTGCTCAAAGATATCGAGTCACAACACCTTTCCTTATCATCGCTATCTTTCCCGGATTGTTTTCCCGTCCCAAGAATTTTGCAAACAGGCGAACCGAAACCGACGACTCCGGCATCGCGTCCCGTAAGCTCCAGTGACAGCATGTCATTGTTGGCCATTACCTACCTTTCTTTATGAAGACGACATCCTCTTCTTGTTTTACACACAATGTTTACTCCCATCACACGACGCTTCTACAGTGCAACATCCAGAACAATGGCAACCAAGAACTTGCAAGTCGGCTGGGTAAGTCTGCGTCGCGCTGCGGGCATTACCGAGGATGAGTGGAACTTCTTGATGGCTAACGTGCTGGTGGGGACAGTATGGCCTTGGATCAATGGGCAAACCCATGGCGGAGAACTTGCAAAAGTATCTGGCCAAGAATGATCAATCGCTCATCTTCAATAACCGTACAATGGCTTCTGGCGATAACTTGAAGAGCCTTGGCGCCACTCCGGCGGAGAGTTTTGGCGAGTTGGTCAAGAAGAGTGATGTTGTTTTCACAATGGTATGCAATATGCGCAACCCATCAAGATACTTTGAAGATTTAGAGCTGACAAGAATAAGGTCAACAACGACACTACACTCAAAACTCTTTTACAACAAGCCTACGACACAAAAGACCTCGCGGGCAAGATCTTTGTCGACTGCTCAACTGTCCACCCTGATACCACAAAATCTGTCTCGGAGGAGATCAGACAGCACAAAGCGACTTTCCTCGCAGCACCCATGTTCGGTGGTCCTGCCATCGCTGCACCTGGAAAATTGGTTGTTGCTATTGGTGGGCCTTCTGCTGCTGTAGAGCAAGTAAAACCGTACTTCCAGGATGTGATTGCCAGAAAGGTCATTGTATGTAAGGAAGAACCGCAAAGTGCGAGTATGTTGAAGATTGCCGGGTAAGTTTACACTGCATGAGAAACTGGAGGTGGAGCAGTTTTGCTAACATTTCACAGCAACATCATCACGGTAAACCTCATGGAAGCAGTCAGCGAAGCCCAAGTATTTGCAGAACAAACCGGCATCGGCTGCGGTCCCATGGAAGAACTCATCTCTGAAGGTTTCGGCCCCGTTGCTGGCGGCTACTCTGGTAGAATGACAAGCGGCAACTACGCACCTGCTCTGGACAAGCGTCCTGGCTTTGGTGTCTCGCTATCAATCAAAGACGCCGATTATGCTGTCGCCATTGCAAAGGATCATGGAGTCAAGTTGCCGGCGACTGAAGTGGCGAATAAGAATATGAAGCAAGCGAGAGAGGAGCATGGTGAGGTACTGGATTGTGCGGCTATGTATGGTACTTTGAGAAAAGAGGCTGGGCTGAACTTCTTCAATGAGAAGAGTAGGCAGAGCGATGAGTAAGTATGGAGAATAAAAAAGCGCTGCTGATTGTTGCAATACCGAAAAGCCTCCACCGAAATCGGCTTCGTATGATGTCGAGCAAGAGAGATATAACGCTTCTGATCAAGAAGACCAGAATACACTTGTTTCCCCTCCGACCGCCAGATACAGATGGTGACCTATTTTCTCCTTCCGGCCCAAGCAGTGGAAAGCTTTTTCGACAGGGCATCATAGAGTGTTGGAACCGCTCAAATGTGGTCGGACTCACGCGCTTGCTTCTTCAGGGCGGCATTGTAGCGATGGAGAGCAGCGGCCTGCTTTTTGAGAGCGGCACTGTGCTCATGCATGGCACTGATTAAAGATGCCTCGCGAGGGGTCTGACTGGTAGGCTGAACTTGAGTGGGAGCGGTTGACGGAGGACCAAAAGTCTGAGCCGATGGTTGATTTGACTTGTCCTGATGGCGCAGGGTCTTTTTCGAGATCTCCTTGGTCTTTGTGGACCGCTTATTGAGCTCTGTGCCTTCATCCACAGGCGATGCGAGTACATGGAGGAATGCCCCCAAGAGCCTGTGGTAGCGATCACGGTGACTGCCCGAAAGCATATCAGCGTCCGAGACTGTCTCTGAGCACAAGGCCTTGGACTCCTGACCATCGTGAGCTTGAAGTGACGAAAACAGGAAGGGATTGTGCGAGCTTACCTGTTTCGAGTCTGGCGGAGGTCTAGATTTTGACATTGCGGATGCAGAACTGCGTCGTTCCTCGGATCTTTTTCTGGTACTGGATCAAGGAGACCCAATGTGTCGCGGCTCAAGAGAATTTCCTGTTTGACCTACTGGTCCGAGAGGTCCGAGAGTTGCTGGAGTTGAGTGAAAGTCCCCACGGTTCAACCTCCAAGAATTGGAAAGAACTACGCGAATCGACTTTCACAAAGTTGTAACAACACGAAACCCTCCCCAAAGGGAGTGACAACTTTGGAAGGCACGACTGAGCGTCGCAACATCAATCTTATTGCCACTCACGTTGTCTGCGCTTCGCTTCACTTTTCGTCAACGCTCTTCTCCAACACCTCTGACAGTCCTCGAAAGCACGTAACCATCACATCCTACTCGTCCGCTCGGATACAAATGGCGGCACGCTTAATGTCCTTTTTGACAGCAGCTGTGAAGATTCTCGGCGGCTCTCTGCTCGAACACACCACCATGACACCAACGAGCAAATCTGTTCGCTTCCTCGACTTGCCCACAGAGATCAGATGCATGATCTACGAGTATCTCACACATGACGTCGAGGTTGCACTGCCCGATCTAGGCTTTCCTGGTTGTACGACCGACAAGGGAATGATCGAGGACTGCTTCTATCCCTCGATCATGCTGGTTCGTCACCAGATAAACAGCGAGTACAACGCCGTCACGACACCGACCATGAGTTTGAGCATATGGATTGGTGCCTACGGCGTCGATGATGTTCGCGAGAGACCGGACAGCTCTCAGACTCACCTTTCGGCCCTCCCTCCATCTGCACTAGCCCGGATCACTCGTCTGCATATCAGAGTTCGCGCAGGGCTTGCATCGCCACACTGTGGTATGCTTGCTATCTCCAAGATGCAATTTCCTCCTTCCTTCGAGACTAACTCATGGTGTAGACTATCTTCCTGCTATCCAAAACCTCTTCTCCAAGATGACCTCAGTCACTCGAGGTTCCTTCTTCTCCAGCTTCTACATCGACCAACGGGCTCAATCTGAGCTCGATAATCCCGTCGAATTCGACAAATATCGCGAGTGGATCGAAAAATCGCTCGACTTCTTCCCAACCATGACATGTGCAAGCCCCTGCGGCTTAGAAAGTGGATATGATATCCGCTGCGACTTGTTTAGCCCATGGTCTGAGGCTCAAGGCATTGTGAAAGATCAAATGGAATACCCTACCACGGAAGTGGCGTTTGGCGTTCGTTCACGACCAGCAGAAGGCACGTTCAGGTTCCACAACTTACATATGGTATTCCTTCACGAGGAGGCATCAGTCGATCTTGACGAGTGATAGCAAGGAGGGAATAGATGAAAAGACTGAGAAGACGAATGATGGAGCCTAAAGCGATTGTCAGCACGCACATCTTTTTGCTATCACCAGCTAGAGTTGTACAAGGACAGCTTCTCGTCTGTAATCCGACGCAGTCAATTACAGTACATCTGCCCACGACTATGATCATTTCCCTGTGGTATCTTGTCATCATGCGAACCAAAATTGGGATGCAGAAATGGATTGCAGCATCAGTGAAGTGTACTATTGGTTGACTCAAATCTACATCATCTCAGGTCAGGATTGATGGTATAGAGTCACGAACAGTAGACTGTGAATTTACAAACACTCTAGTATTCTCTGAGCATCTGGCTTGGATGTGTCTGGATGAGAAAGACTTCGATTCCTACTACAGGACGAGCAACGCAGGTAATTGCGATTGTGAGACTTTTTCCCTTTCCGCCAGGACTTATGACTCAAGCAATTCGAGTGATAGGAATGGCGATCTTGGTAATGAGCACAGCTGTCGGAAACAATGATGATCAGTGGATTGCAGCAGAAACGTGGAGAAGAAACATACCGAAAGGGTATGATGTGCAGGCTGTGGAGCTTGAGAAACACTGAGAGCCAACCGTCTGCCCTCATTGTAATCCATTACAATATCTACCATAACTTCATGCTCTGATGTTCCGACTTCACCATGGTTCAGACAGCTAGGTCGTTGCTGCAGACTCGCACCATGGATAACTTCCCGGAGAAATCCTCGCTCGACTAGTCAGTGGAAAGAGAGTCACTTTCGCCCTTTGCTTCATGGTGTTCCGATTTTGCCAGATACTCCTTCATGGTACTCAATATGTCCTCTACATTATCGAAGTGACAGTTCGGCACTGGCTCGAAACGATAAGGTGGCTGGTACTCGTCATCATAGAAATCAAGCATACCAAAGGTACGAAGGGCAGTAAGATTTGATCCGATCCACTGAAGCAAAGATCTCCAACGTCCCTGTAAACCACTGGCACACAGCCAGAGACTGACGAGAGTTGACTTGTATCTGCTCAAGAATGTTATCAAGTATGATGGAGAGCATATAACATGTGAGATGTTGATGGTATCGAGCGAGTTTGATGCTATGGCGTTCGAGATCTCGGCGAATTCGAAGTAGTATCGTGAATCGGGTCGCTGGAAGGTAAGGATCTGGAGATTTTTGGCTTCCGCAAGTATATGCTTGACAGACCGTAAGACGGCCTCTGAGTCGCGACTGCTAATTCCCACATCAAAAGCAGTCAAGCTAGCGGAGATACGGTTGACGTCCTTGTCGAGATTATTGTCCCATAGCTTTCCCCCATCCATATGATCAGCATACTGACTACTAAATAGGGAAAGTCGCGCGACCCTGAATCCGCTGATGGTCATTGCTCTTATCAGAAAACCTATGGCTTCTTTCCAGTCCAGTCTGAACACGCTCTGTTCTCCGCCAGAGTCGACGAAAGCTCCGGAAATGCAATCATGAGCCCCAATGTGTGTTTTTTCCTCATCGGAAATTTTCAGCCATAGATGGTGGTCAAACTTGTTGAGTGATACAAAAGCATCGGTGAGAAGTTTGACAGTATCATAAGTGTGCTCAAGTTCCATCTTCTCGTGGAAGCGATCCAGGTACCGATTGACTATCTTGGTAGAGGCTTTGGCTTTTGCCAGGTTCCCTTCACGATAGATAGAATGGTCGGGAGGAAGTAGCCTTGGGAGTGCACTTGAAAAGGTGCGCAGTGGTGTGAAAGTGATGGCTCGGATCTGAGGTCCGATGCGCGGATGATTCGAGACATCGATCAAAGCCTGGAGAGAACGGCGTGTCCAAATGACGGAGATACGAGTGAAGCACATGCGATCAAATCGTGGGGTTGGAAATCGGCAGGTGAGTGTGCAAGTCAAGCGCAGCGCCATAAGGTCGTGTTTGACAAAGCCCCTGTCGGTGCAGATTTGTCGGATAAGCTCAATAGGCAGATCTAGCAGGCTGAATGGCTGGACCATCCTGAGACGGGTTCTGTCACAGAGATTAGCGTCCGGCCCAGCGAAATGGAAGAGACGACTCACACTATGATTTCTGTATGAATGTTCGCAGAGTTGGGTTGGCGTGTAATCACTACAAGTTGGTAGCGGTGTGTATTGAGATGGACTGATCGATGGAATGGAAGTGACGCTGAACGCTGACCGACAATGCGCGAGACAAGAAGGTGGAGGCTCCGCAGACGATACGGAAGGTGCTTTTCAAACAGGCGCCGCTTTCACACGAAACCATCAAAATTACAGTCTTCACTTTCCCAATTCCACTGATATCGTATATCAGGTAGGCCTGCCTTCTGTAGAATTCTGTTTATTCCAACAAAGCACCTTAACAGCTCTCAAGAAACTTACATGTATTTTTACTCGAGCCAAGTTTGCTTCTCACTACACATACGAGCACCGAAAATCTCAAACTCCGTCAAAAGCCAGATCTTGAAGCAGCAAAGAACGGGCATCTTGAGGGTTTTGTCAGTAGCCTGAAATAAGAGGTATATCCTCCCTAATTACCTCTGCAGGCTGGAAGCTTGGCGAAGGCTGTCAAGACTGTTCATCGATGTACTGACAGTCTGGAGCATAAGGCTGCGAGCTGTATACGAAGGATAGAATACCTCATGATAGAGTATCTATGGGGAGAGAAACAGAAGACGTCAATGGGATGGTGAAGCAGGATGCCAAGTAGAGGTCCTCGCCGCAAAACTTCCGCTCCGCCGAGGAAGCCCCGCAGCACAAACTACCAACAAGACAAAAGTCTTTTCCTCACACAAAAAACTTGTTTGTTCTGCGCATGTTGTAAAAGATGATTCCGACACGGGGAATTGAACCCCGGCCTCCTCGGACCTAGTTGTTCTTTCGAACGGTATGAGAGCGAGAAATCCTAGCCACTAGACCATATCGGAT
>SWBH01000385.1:0-12657 GCA_024195465.1 Aureobasidium sp. EXF-8845 | reverse complement strand
ATCCATGGCACCGGCAGGGCTAAGTATATATGGCGACGTAGATGAGAGGCGTAGGTCCGTCGCGACTTTCTGCTTCGGCGTGGCGCTTCATATACGACACCCAAGTTCAGATACGTAACTCACTCCCTGCTTATACATGCATCCGGCTCCCCCCCTTTGTCGCATTGCAAAGAACAGAAGACGTCCCGTCTTCACTACTACGGCCATTCGCTGCTTTGCTGTAGAGAAATCATGCACTCAGTACACAGTATCTGTGGGGAGCCGACACTTGAAACACCTTCCTCTTTCTCTCCAACCTGCCAATATTTATACTCACGCCTCTGATTCCTCTTCACGTTTCCGTGCCTGCATATTCAAGCCAACCGTTCTGCTATCAAAACCCTCTTTTTCTCCTTGTTCTATGGTTCGTCTGATGCCTTCTCCGGGTGTCAAATTTCCCGATCAAGTGCGGTGGAGCTCGTGGCAGCCACAGAATACGAAAGTCTGGAGTTTAATCTTTCGCTATCGCAATCCTAGCCTAAGCGCCTACCGGCGGGTTTAGATCGTGGGCCGAGAGAAAGCCGCTTTACAAGCAAGGTCTTGTCCGGGGGGCTGTTCATGGTGAAAATCGATTACCACGAGTCGTATACAAAGCCTCGTTCACAGACAGCAAATAATAGAACTGTTTGCCACCGAGTATGCTGGAGATAATATGGATAGTCATATCACCGGCTCCTTTGCGTCGCGGACCGAGCGACTCACTACCCTTGCAAACCGTATTTTCACTGATTCAAGTGTTCTTTTCCTGTGACGGACATGACTTTACCCAACGGACAGCCGCAACTGCCCGAACCACATACTCAAGGGCCAAAGCGGACATTGTCTCGGAAAACTTCCGACACCATCCAAAGCCCACGGTTCATGCTGATCGCTCGCACGCATCGCTGCACGCATCGCTGATGAAGAGGACTGCATCGAGGATTCTGCAGCGCTTGCTAAATCGCTTTGTATAATCGCGGAGAAGCGCCTATTTCTGATGGCATACCGCAAGCGCTTCATCTTCTGTATGCTGCATTGTTCATGCGCTCGTCTCGCCTGCAGAGTTTCACCTGCAACGCCGGTTTCCGACTGTTTACGGGTCTTAAGACGAGCGTTACAGAAACATACGAGAGTTAAGCTTGAGAGTTTGTGGGAGTCCGAGGTGCCTATTTGCATTTCTCGCGTAGGGTTGTTGACAATTAAGATGGGTGAGCAAAGCAGTTGATGACAAGGTTACCTTGTGTCTCAACGCATAGATCGGATGGATCTGAAGGAACGTGGGAGTTGAGCGCCTTGTGCGTGCATACAAGACCGCGATCGCAAGAACAGCGCACGGTATCTTGAGTGGACGAAACAATTAATTGAGGTGGTCGTGCTTGCATTGCATTGCCGCCTGCAATCCCTCTGTGAATATGCGTCATCACTATTGACTTGTGAGAGTTTAGTCCGACTTTAAAAGCTCCTTGACAACATCGGCGGCTTCAAGCATGACCCTCTTTGTAGACTCCCCAAGATGTTTCTCATCTGCAGCAAGAGCGCGCAGTCTATCTTCCCACAGAAGCCACCTTTTTCTCGTCAGACCTTGGTCGCAAGGCCATGATTGCGTCTGCTCATCTAACGCTAAGGCCCAGTGCACACGCAGAAATTCGGCATCAGTCTTCCACAGAGCGCGAGCACCATCCCGAAGCCAAATGGCTGCAACGCGAACATCCAAGGCCCATAGCTGTTCAGACGAGAGCCTATGCGGCTTGGACTGACGAAACTCAGGCTCCTTACATTCAAGCACATCGCGACAAGCGTAGAATATCCACAAGGAGAGTGAATTGTGCCCTCTGTCCTGCTTTGCAGCCTTCAACGCAGCAGCAGAATACTCGCAGAAGCGGAGAAGTTTTGCAGCGACAGGACAATCCAAGTCTTGGACCTTGGAGGAACACACACCGTCCCAATCACGCGAGGCTTCTAGGATATCGTGTGTGTCGCGCCACAAATCGTGATAAAGCGGGAGTAGTGACCAGCATAGCTTGCCGTCTGGCTGAAGGTAAGCACTAAGACGGGTCTTCGCGGTATAGCTGAGACGGACATGGGTAGGTGTTTGAGCTGTCAGAGTGTTGATAATAACCAGAAGGGTAGAATGCGACTCTGGATAGGTGACGACGGATGTGAAGAAGGCATCCCAGAGCTCGTATAGCTTAGTATGGGGATACCGAGATGCGGTGACTACGGTAACGATATGGTTGACCGTATCGTTCACAGTGGTGCTCGAAGGCGACGAGGTGCATACCGGAGTGAAGACAGTCGTGAAGGGGTTGAGGGTATTGCTGTCTGGATTGAGGATGGTCTTCATGTCGAACTGGTTTCACGGTATTCCTTGTATCCTTTAGATCCACTCATTGCTTCTTTGAGATGCCAGAGATGAAAGTTGAAGCGATGTATGCAGGATCTAGTATCGTCGTACCGATGCAGTGAAACAAGGTGTCGTGTATCAGATGCAGTGAGACTCGACGTACTCTCATGTATCGATGTCACGATGAGCCAAGCCATATGCCTCTACATTGTATTTAGCCTGTAGAAAAGATACGTCCTTGATCGTCGAGTTTGCACGAGTCGCTGCCTGGGCTATGTTGTCATGACTGAATATACAAAATAGGCAACAGCGACCTCTGTCCTAATACCATGCTGTGTGACGAAGGAGCGGCCATCGGACGAATGTTCGAGTCGCTGCCCGGAACAACATATCCATGCTCAACGACCGTCTGTGTCGCCATCGCGGGGCAACATATCACCCTGCACCGACAGAAGGTGCTTGAGGCATTTCCCAAGACGATTCCTTGCTTAATGGAAGCGACTCCTCGTGCACCACTACGGGGTCCGCATGCGCTCTTTATCGGTATCGCATCTGAACATAGCCGTCCGAGGACTACCTCACAGAACGAATTCGAGCCAACCTATCGTTAAGTGTCTGTTTGAGGTCTACGGTTATGCATTCAGAACACAGGGACTCGTCCGCGCAATTACCAGAAGTCTTGTTCGAGTCGACCTACATGAACCTGTTCGCTCGAAATCCGTCTCCAGACCCGGAGAAACTTCGCGTGTGTTTTGAGGGCTCATCCCACTCAGAACGATCGTCAACAACTATCCAAAAGAGGCAGCTCGTCACCAACCACCTTTTTGTCCTTAGAAACACGATCGATGCGCTGCTGTATGCCGCTCGAAAGTCGTACATGAGCTACTGAGATCACACGAGTACGGCATTTGTATGGTAATCGCAGCGAGACGATGTGACGGGGCAAGCAACGTACGCAAAAGAGCATTCTGATAACGGTTGCAATATAGCTTCCAAAATCAAGCTCCAACAAGCCTCGGGATCGACTGACAAGACGGTCTTGGTCTGATCGTATCTCTTATCACTGCGATGAGACGTCATCAGGTTCCAGTAAATGAGTTAGCTGCTATTGCATCTTTCTGCCTAGCGACCTTCGAGCTGCTTGTTGGAGTTTAGCTGCAAACACTTCATGTCCATCCCTGCCAATCATCTTGTGTCTATCATGCGGACTAGGTCACTATTCGGCATGAGGGGAATCCTGTTGGCAGCTTGCGAGGTTTGGAGAAGCAAAGTATAAATTAGGACATTGAAGTCTTCTGTTTGCGTGCGTATTCTTCTTCTTTCTCTTACCACCAAAAAGATGATCGGAAGAACTATGATGCTGAGCAGCGCTGCTGCTTTGCTCTCAGCTACGGGAGCATCTGCTCTTGTTCCGGTTCTTGATAAGAGACAGTACTTCCCTGCCAATGCCACTGATCTCAAGACCATTATCGTGAGTGTGCAATAAGATAACTCATTGATAAGGACTAATTCTAGTCATAGACTCCTACTAATGTAACCATTCGTTACAAGGAGCCTGGCAAGGCTGGCATCTGTGAGACCACTCCTGGCGTAAACTCATACTCTGGATATATCGATCTTGCTCCGGATATGCACACCTTCTTCTGGTTCTTTGAGTCGAGGAATGATCCCGCAAATGATCCCATCACGCTCTGGCTCAATGGAGGTCCAGGAAGTGACTCTCTGATTGGCTTGTTCCAAGGTAAGCCCTTCTCATTCTCTTCTCATATCCAGAGATCACGAATACATGCACTGTTTTTGCGTATAAGATTTCTGTGTCACCACGCCGCTTCCTCCCAAAGTAAACTTTGTTATTCAACGCTGCTGCATTCGCGTCCATACCTTAGGCCCCGCTGACACCATCAGAACTTGGTCCTTGCAACGTCACCGCCAATCTCACAACTCAGGTCAACCCTTACAGTTGGAATGAGGTTTCCAACATGTTGTTCCTATCTCAACCCTTTGGAGTTGGTTTCAGTTACCAAGAAGAGGAGGAGGGCTCTTTCAACCCGGTGACTGGATCATTCCTGAACGCGACACAGGCCAATGCTACTGGTACTTACCCCGTCATCAACGCCACAGAGATTGATACTACTGATCTTGCTGCCGTGGCTGCCTGGCACGTTCTACAAGGTTTCCTCAGCGCTCTGCCTCAACTCGATTGCGAGATTGGCAGTAACAAGGAATTCAACCTCTGGACTGAATCCTACGGCGGTCATTACGGTTTGTGCTGAGCCATCCCACTTTTGAAATCAGTCGCTTACATGGCATAATCACAGGACCTTCTTTCTTCAACTACTTCAACGACCAGAACAAGCTGATTTCCAATGGAACCATTCCCGGTGTCAAGCTTGACTTCAACACTCTTGGTATCGGAAATGGTATCATTGACGAGGCTGTTCAGGCTCCTCACTACCCTGAGTTTGCCGTCAACAATACATACGGTATCAAGGCTGTCAACGATACTGTTTATAACTACATGAAGTTTGCCCTGAACATGCGCGGCGGATGTCTTGATCTAGTCGACAGCTGTCGTCAAGCCAGAGAGACTGGTCAAGACAATCTTGCCACTCAGACCATCTGCTCCGAGGCACAAGATATGTGCAGAGACAATGTCGAGGGTCCTTACTACAGCTACTCCGGCCGTGGTACCTATGATATCAGACACCCTCAAGATGACCCTACTCCTCCCGAGTACTTCCCCGACTTCCTCAACATGGCTGAAGTTCAGAATGCACTCGGTGTTAGCGTCAACTACACCGAGTCCAACGACGATATCTACTATGCTTTCCAGGCCACAGGTGACTTTGTTTACAACAGTTTCCTGAAGGATCTTGAGGGCCTCCTCGCCCAAGGTCTTCGTGTCAGCTTGTACTACGGGTTAGTATCCCTTCCTACCCTGACCTCATGACTCCTTCTAACAAATGAACAGTGATGCCGATTACATCTGCAACTGGTTCGGTGGCCAAGCCATCTCCCTCGCCCTAAACTACACCCACAGCAAAGAATTCGCCGCAGCTGGCTACGAACCCTTCACCGTCGACGGCACCGAGTACGGCGAAGTACGTCAATACGGCAACCTCAGCTTCCTTCGTATCTACGAGGCCGGACACGAGGTTCCTTACTATCAACCTCAAGCTGCACTTGCTATGTTTAACCGTACACTCAACCATTGGAATATTGCTGATGGCACTGAGATGGTCACTGCGAATTTGACTTCGTATGGTACGGCTAATGCTACTCATACTGAGTCGTTTGTCGCTTTGCCTCCTACTTCTACTGCTAGTGCCAGTGCCAGTGCCAGTGTCTCTGCTACTGCTGGTGTTGTGCCTCAGATTTGGAGATCTTAAGTGTGTAGAATGGCGATCGAAGTGGTCAAGGTGGTATTGTTATGAGATCTTTGCCCCTCACGCAGTCACGAAGATAATGTTACAGTAGTAGACAACCTATCCAATTTATATACTGTGCGAATATGCTTCTTGAATCCTTCTTATAGCGCCATATATTATCTTCGTGCCTAAAGTGAGTTCATCCTCGTACGTTTACATCATACCCTTCCAGCTTCGATGACCGTGCCAGATATCGGTACGTGCAAGAGCAAGAAAGTGGGCTGGGCAGGGAAGTCGTGGCTGCGACGCTTACATGTTGAACCAACGATCATCTACGTTAGGAGACGGAGAAGAAGTGGCCAGGTCCGTGAACCTCAAGATTTTCATACAGACCCTAGAACAAAACTATACTTGGAGATTTGATCTTTGTGTGAGGTTCTTGGGCCTGATCATCTTCTCTCTGCCCCTACAACTAGGTCTCCGTCTTTAAGGAATCGGAGTTATGCAGCACGGGCAAGGGTAACCCATTGATGCTTCGTGGTCTTCATGTTTTGAATGAATGTACGGTGATGAAGGAGATGCAAAGTTGACAATTTAGTAAGGCAAGAAAGTAATAAGTAGGAGAGTCGAAGACTTAAGTGCATTCTCATTATGTCGAAGTCACGAAAGAGCAAGCTCCGCGAATGAAACGTGCGAGGTGCCACGAGCTAGAGATAAGCCTTATGGTAAACCCTCCACATGTCTTGATGTGATGAAGCCAGACCGACGAACAAACGAAAACCTGGACGATGACACGGATCTGGAGACTCAAACATGTGGAGATGCATGGGTGGAGGTAGAGTGTGTATGTATACCTGTGTACCTATCTCCAGATCTCTTGAATTAGAGCAAGCGACCTGCATTCGAACAATAGCCTTCCAGCGGTACAACTCATCCATGGCAAGATTTAACTTACAGGTGCCTTGCCTATCATACATCTGTCTGTCCAAGATGCATGGACGATACCATCGAGAAAGAGTTGATGGAGGTGCCTGACTCCACAGTTGGATGACATGTCTCCAGAGGTCTGTCACAACTTTCTAGACACTCGAAAACGCGTAAATCTCGTTGCTCTACATCCTTGAAGGGGATAGTGCTATTGGCTGAGTTCACAGACCTGGTCACTTAGTGGATACCTGTTCCGTGATGCCTAAGCCCAGTGTGCGTAGAGTCATTGACTGCACCAGGCATTTGCTAGAGTGGTAGAGTTGTTAGTGTTCACGAGAATGTTGGCTTGGCTAACACGACAAGACGATGGGTTGGAAGCAAGATGTGTATTAACATTAGGTCATGTATCTCAATCGACTTGCGAAAAATAGACTGTCAGATGAACGTTCATGCTGGATCTGTCAAGTGGTACTCCTCCATACTCTTCTCGCATTACCCATAGATCGCCATGACTTCATGCAGCTTAGGCAACGATATCGCGTCTAAGATACCAAGCTGTCACCAAACCCGGCAACACCCAAGCCAACACCCTCAAATATTTCAACCCAGCCCTCTTCACCCCCAACATCAAACACAAAAACACCCTCTCCTTTAACTCTTCAGTCTCATTAACCCTTGGAAACTCCACTCCTCGCGGAACATCCTTGCCCAAAAACCGACACAGAGGTTCCCATCCACTGCCCAATTTATACACCAAAAGCCTCTCTGAGGGTACCATTTTCTTAATCGTGGTGTTATGCTCCAAATACTTTTCTCTGGCATTTGCTCTCCACTCTCCAAAACCCTCTCCACACCATTGTCCGCGCATGAGAAGTTGGCCTATACGTCCTTGTTTTCCTATAAATCCTGGATCTAGGAACACCATCAATCTAGTCAAGGGCGCTGCAAATGACCCGATGACATTCTTGTCGAAACTCGCAAACCAAGGTTCTACATCTCTTTCCACTAGCACCACTTTTGCTGTGGGATAGGCAGTGATGAGATCGGGAGCAAATGCGTTGGAAGGGGAATCTGTTACTGCAGAGACATGGCCTAGGAGCGCGTCAAAGTCTGCTAGAGAGGGAGATTTGGCGGAGGAAGAGGAACCAGGGTATTTGGACTCTAGCAGAGAAAGCCAAAGATCGATGTCTGGTGGATTTTCCATCATGGAGACGTAGTGGTAGGTAGGGTAACCGAGGATCTCGTAGGCTGCTTTCATTGCTAATGTTTTCGCCATTACGGATTAGCTTTTGCTTGTCTTTTGCTCCAAGAAAGAGAGTGATGACTTCTTATAGTGCTTGAGAGGGGGGAAGTAGAGCAGAGAAGAGTGGGTGTAGTGTGGAAGATAAAGAAAGTTCTGCCATGATCAATGTAGAATCTGTTCTCCTTTGAGATACATATGCGTGTTTACGTAGGCTAAGCCCGTGACCAAGGTGAAACATACATCGCCGCTATCATCAGAGTCGATCATGAGGATATGACTCTGACCCCCGTTGTGGAGTTTGACCTCCACGTACCCTTCGAATCATCACTGCTTTCAATCGTCGCCAAAAATCAAAAAAAGCAGAGAAGCAGAAAGTGTAAAAAAAAAAGGCAAAGAGAAGACTGTTCGTTGAACGCGCATCACCACCAAAAGAACACCATTCTTTGGATTAAAGAAAGGGGAACAGGAAAAAAAGAAGACAAAAAGAGGTAGGCAAGAAGAGACAGAGCAAAGAACTTACACATCGTACCCGTCCTCCCCATCCCCAACGATAAAATCTCCACGGGAACTTTTCTCACACATCCTCTACGATCGATATTCGTCTGCGCATAGATCTCCGGATACTTTTCTCTGAGTGATTTCCTCCTTTCCGTCGGTTCAGAGGTCATTTTCTTTTCCTCTCGAGTGGTAGACGTCATTTTTTTGTTTAGCAGCGAGAACGAAACAAGAAAGGAAAGTATAGAAAGATTGGGAAAAGAAGCGGTTTTGTGATGTTTTGTGATGGGATAGAAGGAAAGTCAAGCGCTTGACAAGAAGATCGTGGCTCATGTTGGAAAGGGAAGCCTTGATCGTTCTTATACTGCGTACAAAAGTTCGAAGGATGAAAAGGTCATAAGATGCTGGAAGGATTGCAAGGGATTGTAGGATTCGCATAGCCCCCCTCACTTGGATATTACACTTGCAGCAGTGCAGCAGGATGCGTAGGACAAGACCGATAAGATCCAAAAAGTCTTGCTTGCATACTATTGCAGAACTATAGTAAACACAGTTAGTCAGCATAATCTCTGTAGTTCCTCCACAAAAAGTGTCGCTTTTTGGTAAAAGATCGAAACATACCAAAGTCCTTTTTGTCGTCGAAACTCTTGAGATCCAAGAAAAATCGCCGTGTTGCTGATGATGACGACGATGACTAGCGCAGACTTTGCTGACTTTTGCCAGAGTGAGATGCGTAATCTTCCATCAAAAACATGTCTGATGCGCAATCTTTCATCAAAACATGCCTGCGCCATCACGGTCTAGATTGATACTGGAATCGTAAGTGCGAGGAGAAAAATGTGGTGCACGGTATAAACATTCCCTGCCTCTCAGAAAAGCAGCATATACAATTTCTGTACAGGATAAAAACATCAACGAGTAAATACCAGCCATCGAACAAACTCGGTTCTGTCAACCCGAATCAACAGCATCACTGTATAGGCAAGAAGTTACCCACGATAACACTCGGACTGTATCACCACTTCGTCAGCAAAGAACTCTCATGTGTGACCTAAATTCGTCCAAGTCAAACTCACATATTATGTATATCCCTCCTTATCGTAAAGGAAAAACAACATTTCGTCAACACACCCGTCTTTCTCCTGCCATTCTTTTCCTCTTTGTTGTCGCTGTTTTGATCTGCTGCGTCTTTATCATCATCATCGTGAGGATTCTTCAAAGTGCACGATGTCAGGATGGCTTTCTGACTCTGATCGAAAGCGATGGCGCCGAATTTTTCCCAGTAAGATACCAAAGAGTCTTCGGCCATGATTTCGTGGAGAGCGAGTTTACCCTGTGTGTTGACGTGGCGTTAGCAATGTTGTTACAAAGAGAGGGAAAAGGAGGAGAGGAAACATACGTCTCGAAGTTCTTCCATAGGCACGCGAATCAACTCAGCCATTTCCTTGTTTCCCCTGAAGATTTCTCCAGTGCGTCTCCAACAACATGCTGGAATAGCCATACTGGCGAATACGCGATCGTATTCCATCAAGGTACTCTCCCACCACATTTCAACTCTAATAAGTTGGATATCAGTCAACAAATGCATGGCCTCTCTGAACTTTGGCCTAAACTTCTCGAGCTGACGCAATATCTTTTGTCGCAGAGGAGGTCGCATGTGAGATTCCATATACGTGTTTAGACGTGAATAACCACGGACATAGTTAAAGGGTCGTAGCATACCAGCATCGTATTTTGCTTGTAGGAGTTTCAGCATACGAGCTTCGGGGGTGTCGTTGCCGGCAGGGTCTGCAGCGGTCATGTAGAATTTGTCGCGGGCTTTTGTATCTACAGGCATGACTGAAGAAGGGCGGGAGATTTCGTTGCCGGCAGTGACGTGTGGGTCTTGGGGTTGGTGAGGGGTAGGCGTTGATGTGGAGGGGTTGGCTTGGTGAATGCCCGAGAAGAGATTCATGTTGTTTGCGTAGGTAGAGAGGGAGCCTGTTGCCAGTAGGGGATCGTTGAAGATGGCGTTTGTGTCGTCGGGGTTGTAGGTTGCGCCATCATCGAGGAGAGAGTTGTTCAAGAAGTCGCCAAGGAAGTTGTACTCGTCGGTGACTTCGGAGGTATTAAAGGTGTAGTTTGGGTGTAGATTACGCATATCATGGAGTTGGTTGGAGGTGGCACCAAAATCCCAGTCATTGACTGAAAAGGGACGTTGGTCGGGTGTGGGTTGAGTGTGGTGCTTTAGTTGTGCAGGCGACATTGGTTTTGGCTGAACTATGGTGGGAGCATCCATCCTCAAGCTGCTTCTACGTTCATCGTCGACAGGATTAGACTCAGCAGGAGGAGTGTCGGTGTCTGGCTTCTTTGGTTTGGTGGGCTCTCTGGGCTCGTCGTGGCACAGGTGGGCAATGTCGCGTTTGACGCATCTGGCGCATGGTCGTTCGAGGTCGCATGTCATGTGCGATCGCCGGCAGTATACACAGGCATGATTGACCTTTCTGCGCTTCTTTCTCGGGGGACTTGACGGGCTGTCCACGGTGGCTGTGCTCTTTGATCGCTCTTGCGACTTTGGTGTGTCGGTCGTGGTTGCATTCTGGGCGGCTTGCTGCTGCTGTGGCTGCGATTTGGTCGTGGGTTTCGTGTCGTTCATGGTGATTTTACGATCATGCTTTGTTTCCGAATCTGTCATATCCATCCAAAGTTCTTCTCACTTAGACACCAGATCAACACTCTTCCTGATCCCTGCACTTTAGTAGACGCGTAGGCCGAGGTGCAAGCTACGGGTCGCATCCAGTCGCGACCCCATCGACGGTCAGCGGCCCGCTGCCAAGCCCGACTCGCGAATGGAAATACATCCTTCGTGATTGACTTTCCCATGTTCATGTTTATGTAGTCGAGTCTTCTACTCATACTGCGTCTTGCCATATCAACACTTGTTCAAGATATGGGCATCATGTGCAGATGCCAGGCATTTGGTTTCGATTGCCGCCATCTGCAAGGACGAGCACGGCCCGATCGAGTCCGTCTGTCACTCCACCATACACCGACTATGTCCGTCCACAACACCTGACTATTGCATGTTCAAAATGCTGCCCGCATAAGTTTGTAGATCTCATATTTCCAATCGAGTCATACTTTGGTGAACGACCGAAATGGATATTCGCTCAATGTATGCGAAAGCACCGCTTGTAACTCTTCAACCAGAACAATTCTCCTCTTCAGAGGGTGGAAATGAATTACTTCCCTGCAGATATGCATAGGGTAAATGGCTACTGACCCTGACTCTAGAACGAATTGCCACTTCCCAAAACTCCTTCGCAAAGTCACCTCTAGCGACTGCGTTATGCTTGATCCTGACGTACTCCAGACAAGAGTTGAGCATCATCTAGTACGATCGACCGTAACATAGTCCTGTCCCTGGCTATATTGTGGTGTAGGTGTCATAGGCATGGCGCCAGGGATATGAGGTCGGAATGACTCTTCTCTGTTGTTTGACGGTCTCGTTTGGTATTGTTGTTCGGCGTGTGATTGGTATCCTGAGGCTCGTCTAGGCACAGCATCTCTTGAGGTATACGAAGGTTGAGCACCGGATGCAGCTTGGTGTGATGTAGATTCGTGGTCGGGAGTGTGAGCAGCTTGTGCTAGACGTTGCTCTGTCTCGCGAAGACGGGCTTCGATGGCTGCGAGTTCTTCTTCTCGGGTCAATACTGTACGTTTCCTGCATCGTATTAGCCTTGATCAAAGCCATAAATGACATTCTGTCATAGCGACCAATGTTGAGGGACCACTGACTTCTCCTCAACGGTAAATGATAGGTTGCCGAGGGTTGTACCCGAATTCAAGCCAAATAGAAAGTCCAGATCATCTGAGAAGTTGCGAGCAACAACGCTGTGGTCATGTAAGTTGATGGTGATACGACAGTGTCAATGGAGCAGAGCTCACGACTCGGGTCTAGCTCGCTGCTGGGGAGTATGTTCCATGACGTTGTGAAGGGATGACGAGCAGTTGACAGAAAGCGTTATGAGTGGAGCTGGCGGCGATGCAAGAGCAGTGAAGAGTGATAACGATTTAACAGACAGATGGAAGGCGGGGTGGAAGTTGGATAGAAGTAAGAAATGGAGATATTCTTGTGACAAAAGGAGGATCGTCTGCATCATATGCAAGCTGCGGCATGACCACTCGGAGGTGCGTACTCGTTACTCGACTCAGGCAAGATATGCCGCCAAGACCGATTAGTCCCCAGCAAGATCAAGGCAGACTGAGGAATGTATACTTGT